>LPNX010039509.1:8400-54550 GCA_001517045.1 Pseudotsuga menziesii | reverse complement strand
GCCGAAAAGGCTGGACGGAAGGTGAAACACAACCGTCACATGAATGTATAAATGAATGCTTAGCCATGAATAGAATGATCAATCGGGAGTTATTACCAACATTTTTAAAGTGATTTACTACTAAATATGAGCAATTTTGATTGACCCAACTATAAACGACTAAAATTCACGACTAATTTAGTCACTGGTTAACAAATATGACTAGATAATAAGTGACAGAGTTGAAAATGACTAACATAAACGACTAATTTAGTCACGGCATAAAAAATGACTAGCTAGAAGAATATGAATTAGTCATTTATGTTAGTCATTTTTAATTGTGTCATGGAAAATTGCAAATTTGACACTGTAGTGTAAATTTCATAAATTTTCTGCCTTCTATTAGTAATAGTGCCATGCACCTCGATCTTCAGAGATCCAATAAAGCAATTTCACGAAAGATACATCTCAGCAATGAGAGAGTTCCTAGAGCATCTCCAAAATTAATAAAGATACATTAAAAAATCGTAACAAGGGGTGGACTCAAAATGGTAGAACCTAGACAATGTAGTAGAGATTAAATCTATAAGAACTAGGAGCACCTTAATGTAGCAGGGGAAGCCAATAGAGTCACAAGTGGAAAAATCCTAGACAATGTCCAAAGTAGAGAATCTTGAGTGGCTAACATATTCCTTGAGATCCTTGTTAGTAACTACCAACTACTCAATGACATGCTATCATGAATTTGGTCCTTCCCTTTACAAAGTAAAATGGATTTCATGACATCCTTCAACTGGACTTAGTATCTAGGTGCATGTATATGTTTGCCATGTTAATGAGTTGTTCCAGTTTTAGTAGTTGGAGAAAACTCTGTTGGAAACACAGTATGTTCCATATAACCTTTTGCCAACATTTTCAATCTACTAACATAAATTATTCTCTTGCTCATTCTCCACCATATTATAAGAGTCATAGACCTGGGCGTCTGTATGGATCCCTAAGCTTTCCAATTATAGGGTAAAATAACCGGTCTCAATCAACTCACCAACCTCCATTTGTTACTTCTCTAGTTTAACCAATATTGATTGTAGTTCCTCACTCTTAGTACTAGATATTATAGTAATCCCCTTCAATACTGGTGAATGGAGTATATATGCAACCAGAACTTGCTACATGGCCTTTTATAATGAGTTTTGTAAGGAAGGACATAAAATAGAATAACGCCATTATTGGGATGTTATCCCTTAATAATGCCAAATATATAACCATTGAATATAACTATGGTAGTTATATAGGAGGTATACCTAAAAGACGTGGGAGCAACATAGATCTTGTTTATAGGGGGGGGTTTCTGTGGATATTATTTGTTTTTAACATATTGGGTGGTTAAAAACCTCTACCTCTATTAGCTTGAGAAATTAAATTTACTTTTAATCTCATATTACTTCCCCTACCATAAATTTGATTTTGTTTCTTGCTTGGGAGAAGAGGTAGTCAAAGTAGAGCCTTAGCCATTTCTTAACCCTAATTGGGCTAGTTGAATAATGTTTTAAGGTACCAAAGGTTGCACTAAGATGTAAGAGAGAGGGTCCTAAAATATACCCAACCATATTTGACTATGATGTAATATACTTGTTTTAGGTGGTTTACTTAGTTTCTTCTATTTAACTCTTCTTACTTCTCTACATTTCATAAGAGTATGTCCCCTGCATTTTTTTAAAGTTTATCACTTAATCTTACAAGGACTTCTAAAAAAAAAATTTCAAAGAGACACATTTAGCAATCCCTTTAAATATAAAAGCCAACAAAAAGCCCTTTCATAGCAACACAATCCATTTAAATATAAAAGTCCCTTTAAATATAAAAATCAATATGGTATTGTGCTTTAAATATTGAGTATTGTTAAAATTTATTTAACTATAATTAATTTCATTGGTATTAAAATTTATTTAGATATAATTGAAACCTTTATATACCATCGAGTTATAATCATTTCTTAGATTAGAATTGGGGTTGATTTTCATAGTTATTCATCCAAGTTAAAAACAAAACCATGGTTTTCAGTTTTAAATGCACCTTTCCAAGCGATGTGTACCTCCAAAATGCATACTAATTTGCCAGGGGTGAGTACCTCCTAAATGCATACTAATTTGCCAGATGTGAGAGGAAGTGATGTTTTAATTTTAGTAAAAAATTAATGACGTATTTTTTACGTTTAGCTATTTCTATAAGTTGCCGTTAATTTTGTCTTAATTTTTCTAGAGGTTGAACTTTAATGAAAGTGGTTTCTAAACCTAAATTTTAATTACAAGTAATATGGATATGGTGGGTGTATATTGCATAATGTTAGAGGGTGTCATTTATGATTTGTGTCATATTTGGTAAATATTTTTATTAGATTTTTTTTAGTATATAATAAAAAATAATATTTTTATTGCTTAAATTTTTTAATAAAAAATTATTAATGAAAACATTTTACACTAACTTGTTTTTAATAAAACTTTATATGTTTTGAAAAATAAAAACCTATTAATGAAAAAATTTTACACTAACTTTTTTTTAAGAAAACTTTATATGTTTTGAAAAATAAAAACCCAAAACGTAAAAAAACAAAAATTAGTCTAAAATTCCAACCCAAAACGAAATGAAATTGCAACCCTGATCATCATCATGCCCTATTCCCATACCATTTGCAAGTCATGTCAAGGGCCAAACCACAAGCCAAATCAGGTTTTGCTTACTTTCGACAACTTGTTTAGACGACATTCAATATCGGGTCAGTCGGCTTGACATGTTCGATAAGAACAACTCTTGGATCAATACGACGATGTGCTTCCACCCACGAATTGGAAGTGATACCATCCTCTTGAGCTTGTTGCTGTTCATATTTGACCAACAGGTAAATATTTTGTCCACGACCCCCTCAAAGTGAAGTAGAGTTTCTTGTCCAAGCCCGCTATTATTATTCAAAGGAAGCGGTAAAGGCATGCGCATGGGAATGAACATGAAGGGATAGAGACAATGTGCGCATCCATCCCAATGCTTATGGACAGACATGATCTTTAAGGGGAAACTATCAATCTGAAAATGAGAAATCATTAAGGGGCAGCGCTGGTGAATCATACCGATATGACAGGTCAAGGCATGGAAGATAACCTAGACGCGGCGGCAGGGGAACAGATTCCAGTAGAGAAGAGAGGCGATTGGATCATGTAGGCCAAACATGGATCCGGAAGTTTGATGTTCCATTTTATTAGCCATGCCTAACATATTATTCCATTCCATATCCAATTGGAGCTCGAACAGAAGATTTCGGGTGTAGATAAATAAAGTTCCCATCCAAGCAAGTTCACCAAGTAAAACCCCACAATTTATACTATATGCATTATTGTGTTGAGAATATGAAAAAAGGTTTTGGCCATTTGTCACATATTTGATGGATCTGTAGAGAGATTCTTTTATGAGAAAAGTCGTAGTAAAGGTTTGATCATGAACCTGATACATACAATTAAATATTGAAAATCATAGTTAGAAGCATATATTTAAAATTCGTGGCTGATCTTTAGTGAAAATGAACTCAAAGGGAGTTTCTGCATTGCAAGCATCTGTGTTTTTTTTAAGGAAGAACAATGTACATTGGGTATGGTCGATGTACAATCATATCACTATTGATATAATCAATATGTCATCACATGATTCGATTTAGTAACAGAGAGGAAACTAGTATTCCAGCTAGAGGTGAAACTAGTACTCTAGCTAGAGGCAGCGTGGGTACTAAGAGGGTGCACACCATTGGGAACGAAGATTGACATTACAACATTGTTATATTGTTGTTATCTACTTGCAAAGGGACACAAACAGAGTTGGGTGTACTCATTTCACAGCCACACATTACCATCTCACTCTCAAAGTCAAATAATGACCACTAAAGGAGACTATTTATTGACTGAAGGTGCTATAGATTTTTCCCTTGTACATGTCAGATGTTTAATATCCCTTGCACAGGTCAGATGTTTATGTAATATTCAGATCTGGTTTCCTGAGTATGATCTCTATTTTAAGTATAGTATTTAAATATTTTTCTCATATAAATTTGTCGTATTTCTCTTTTGAATCAATACCAAATATTTGTATTATGAGCATATTATATTGTAAGGGCCCATTGCAGTAAGCTTAAAATAAAACCTTGTATATCCAGAAACCTACATCCATTTTTCAATAGTGCTCACAAGTGTTTGATGAAACCTCAACAAGAACTTTCACACACAGTGCTTGAATAGTAATCTACATCACTTTGTAGTACACACACAGTGCAACGAAAACAATAACAACAATCAGAGCAATTAATTGATGAGGCATTTTTGCTTTCCCATTTGGTAGGAATGACATGCCACTTACCTATCCAAATTGCAACACCAAAAGTAGACCACCCGCACACTACACTACAACCATAAACCCCTACCTACAAAGGCCATAAACCCCTACGAAAAAGCTCTTGAATTCTTGAAGAAAAACCCAAAAGCAACAGTAATATACGCCGGGCCGTTGAGTTATCCAAGCAAAAATCCAAGCGAGAGGTCTGCACTTCGATTCTAGAAGTTTCCAAGCTTTCCCATGCTGCTTGATCTGGTTTCCTATGGCATCTTCAGAAAAAAACCAAGTAAGCGTCGATGTCTTCTCGAAGCGACCATGACTCGATAAGAGAGTTTTTATATCTCAGTGGCGGCCACATTGTTGGGAAATGATGGCAAATTGAGAATTTTCATGGTTGTAGACCCTGCAGGGGTTGCCTGAAACCCTAGTTCGGGAAATTATTGCTCATGAGTAGTGGCCGGCCGACTGTTCCCACTTCTTCACTCACTAGCCTTTCTTCCCTCTTCTTAGTCTGCAGATAAAGAGCAAGCAAGCAAATGTTATTCCTCGTCCTTCTAAGTCTATAGGTGAAAAGCAAGCAACCAAACAACGAAGCCACCGGAAACAGAAGAAGAAAATGAAGATTGTGTGCTAGAAATCGACCTCCATATCTAGGAATGTGCGCCATGCTACTGGCTGCTTTCGAGGAATGGGAGATAAAACAAAAATTAAATACAATAGGACATCAATCACATTGGTGTAGTAAATGTGACCCTACCTTTCCTGACGTAATGTAGCCGCCGACATATGGCAACGATTTCCAAGGCGTGACCTCATACATCATTTAACCAATAAAAATTTGTCAAAATTACAACTATGTCAAATTGTTTTAATATTTTTTTTTAAACCTGAAGTTGTACATTTACAAACTGTAAAAATTGAAATCCAACATATTAAGATTAATCCAACTGACCTATTTATATATTTTCCCTTCGGGGACATAAAAAAAGATTACCTCCACCTAATTTTGTACAAACAATTACTAAATAATAAATAAGTAAATATTAAAAATAAAAATAATATACAATATTTTTAAATAATAAATATATATAAACAATAGATAAAAAAAAAAAAAAAACATAAAACAAAAGTATATATAAAAAAAACTTACCTCCCACCAAAATTGGTAAAAATAATTAGCTTTAGTCTCCCGCCAAAGTTCACTCATTCTAAGAGAGAAATCCAGCCCTTGAGTAGAGAAACCCAACAAGCTGATCTCCCACTTGGAGTTATTGTGATTGTGTAAGGGAGAGGGATACTAGCAAAGTAACCCAACAACCCAACGGGATCACAAACTGAGCTAGAAACATAGATCACAACCGAGCAGTAAAGGAGCCAAAACCAGTGAGTAGTGAGCCCTAAATCTAGTGTTTTAATCTTTTTGTCTTTATTTGAATTCATTTCTTCTCATGGCTAAGTTTCTTTTTCAAGCTGAGCCGATCTCAGATTGGGGTTGGCACTGGATCAATGAAGTAAGTAATCCTGTACTTCTTTGAAATGAAGTTTTTAGCATAAGATAGAATGCAATCCTAAATTAAATCAGTTCTAGCATTCTTTACCTGGGTTTGTTGTGAGAATTGTTTTATCTGCGTGGCATTAGGAATTTCTCACGGATTCAGAAGCTTTTGATGCTACATCAAAAGCTATAAAGTATGCTTTTTGAAGGCTGCAGTGTTGATGATGTTAGTTGCTTATAGACCTCTTTGTTTAGAAATTTCGCCTCGTGCACAAGCTGAGAAATCCTGTCTCAATTCTTCAACGAAGATTCCCCTATTGTAGCAAGTCAGATATGTGTGAGTAGTTGATCCACATGATTATCTCACCACATATGATGCTAGAATTAATTTTGTGAATGTCTAGGGTCATAACTTGAACAACCGTTACTGACCATATGTATTCAGAGAGTTTAAATATATTGGTATATTGGATATCGCTACCATTTTCATTATTTTTTATGTCGAAGTCTTCACCAGTGGACTAGGTTTGTGTGTTGGTATTTCTTTGAGAAGGGCCATCTTAGTTTTTTTTTTTTTATTAGCATTTAGTTCCATGTTTTTTCCCCTCCTGCAACAAATACTCCAATTTTGGAAATCTTTAGCCAATTACATTTATAGTTGCATTTGTGTAATTAAATTTTGATCATTTCAGACAGTCTTGCATAATCTTGACAAATTAAGCTCTAAACTCACCCTGATAATTGTTTGCTTGCCATTAATTTGTCATTTGTCATTTGCCTTTAATCTGTCAATACAATTGAATTTGTCATCTGCAAAATGGGTGTCCACATTGACCTTGAGAGAATACAGATGTTTGGAGGCTGCTTGCCTCTTTGAGACTTTATGGAACTCCCAAGTCTTCGTGGTCTTGCAAATCTCTATAGGATATTTGTGCTTAGATTCTCTCAAGCTGCTTGCCTTCATTATACATGATGTAAGGAAAGCTGCAGTATTTATGATGTTAGTTGCTTGTACACCTCTTTGTTTAGACATTTTGCCATGCGCACAAGCTCATAAATATTGTCTCAATTCTTCAATGAAGATGCCCCCATTGTAGCAGGTCAGACATCTGTGAGTAGTTGACCCATGGGATTCTCTCACCATTCTGTTTTATATTGAATTCTGCACTAGTGGACTAGGTTTATGTGTTGGCATTTCTTTGAGAAGGGTCATCTTTGATTTTTTTATTATTAACATTCAGTTCCATGTTTCTATTTGCCTCCTGCAATGGAAACTCCAATTCTGGAAATATTTAGTTAAGTTGCAGTTGTAGTTGTATTTGTGGGAAGAATTTTGATCATATTAGATAGTCTTGCATAATCTTGGTTTTGTTGCTATCTGGAGTATTGAAATTTTGATGACAAAACTCTTTTCTTTGGTCGATAACTTGTACTTCTACAAGGGCTACTTTGTGTTGCCTAGGGAGCATCTCGAGGATGGCTTATTCAGGGAGATCATTATTTTAATACTGTTCGGGAAATTATTGCTCGTGAGTAGTGGTCGGCCAACTGTTCCCACTTCTTCACTCACTGGCCTTTCTTCCCTCTTCTTAGTTTGCAGATAAAGAGCAAGCAAGCAACTGTTATTCCTCGTCCTTCTAAGTCTATAGGTGAAAAGCAAGCAACCAAACAGCGAAGCCACTGGAACAAAAGAAGAAAATGAAGATTGTGTGCAAGAAATCGACCTCCATACCTAGGAATGTGCGCCATGCTGCTGGCTGCTTTCGAGGAATGGGAAATAAAACAAAAATTAAATACAATAGGACATCAATCAAATTGGTGTAGTAAATGTGACCCTACCTTTCCTGACGTAATGTAGCCACCGACATATCGCAACAATTTCCAAGGCGTGACCTCATACATCTTTTAACCAATAAAAATTTGTCAAAATTACAACTATGTCAAATTGTTTTAATTTTTTTTTAAACCTAAAGTTGTACATTTACAAACTGTAAAAATTAAAATCCAACAGTGTTGGAGCAGGGTCCCGCAGCTACAGGAAAAGCTGCCATTTTGGCGGATAGACAGTTTGGTGAAGACGAAGAGATAAGGTGAAGCTATGATGCCGTAGCATGTTTCTAGCTGCAGAGCAGAGCCGGAAACCGTGACTGTTGGAATAGAGAAGTCAAGGAAGATGATAGTACCTGAGCGGCCGAGAAGAGAGAGCTCAACCACTGCATTGAAGGCAGCGGCGAAGATAGGAGGGTTCAGCTACCCTCATAAAGGAAAAGGAGCAATGAGGCTGAGGTATTGAAGATGAAGGACAAAAGAAGGGAAGCGGTGCATAGTACCCATGGTCAGCGCTGGGAAGCATGGAAGACTGCAGAGAGCAGTGGTGTGACGGAAAGTGGCTACCTCAAGTACAGATATGCCGACTATCACTAGTTAGGGTTTTGGGTTACTGTTGGGACAGGCCCACAGTGTTGTAATGGCGAGACCTTCGGGACGCCTATAAAGGGATGTATTTTGTAGTGTAAAAGGTTGGCATTTTGAGCATTTTAGGCCATCCAGCTAGTCAGATTATCAGTAGTCTGTTAGCTTACTATTGTTTTGTATTGTAACAATCCGCAGGGATTGATAGACAGAGAGAGAGAGTGAGAGTATATTGTAAGAAGGCAATATAGAGATAGAGAAGAGATCTAAGAGAGAAGGGCTCCAGGCAGTGTGCGAAGTTACCCAGAAGATCTCTAGCTGCATATGCGGTGCAGCAGAACTATGTACCTCTCTCAAGTTATAATATAGAAACACAGTTCTGTGGACGTAACTTCCACCCCGGAAGTGAACCACGTAAAAACTAGAGTGTTATGTGTTTGATTCATGTGTTTGCATTTGCTTGTTATATCTGTCATTCATTACATGAACTTTGCTTACAATAAATGTATGTGTATGTTATTCAGTTCACGGCATATTACAGGGATAAATGCAAGTTGAAGTCTTTAAGTAGTCTGTATAAGAGTGTCTAAGTTTCACTTGAGACAGTTAAGAGTCGCAGTATAAACAGCCTTGAGTATTGAGTCTTGTAGGGTAAACACAAGTGACGCTAGGTGTGCTGAGTCGCAGCAGTAGGATATCACAGGGACGCGATATTGCACCAGCAGAGGAGCTGCGGTGCGCGATACCGTGGTTTGAGGAGTAAGCATAGGAGAGAGTTAGGTGTTTCCCAGGACACGACGATGCGATAGAGGTTGGAGTCATCGCGAGCAGGAGGAACACTACACATCGCGTCGCAGAGAGGAAAGAGCGGTTTCACGAGTTAAGAAGAGCTGCAAGACGCGCCTAGGATGCCATACAGAACCTGGTCGAGACACTTGAGTCCTTGACCAACCCATCAGGATCACTTCGGGTGAGACTTCAGGCCGCTCTGCGGTCTGTCGCCGAAAGGGCCAGTGAGCTAGGGGTGTTGTTGGTTCATTATAGTAAACTCGGGTCTGCCCAGACGATCAACAAATGGTTTCGTTGCCAGTTTTGAACAAACTGAGCACAGATGTTCTGTTGGCATCCTACTAGAGACGAACTCAACGAGTGGGTTGTGTCTAACGAGAAAGAGTTTACCAAACGAGAGAACAAGAGTCCTAGACTGAGTACAGAGGATTGGTTACAAAAACATATTGTTACAGACCTGCATGCGATATTTTTTGCAACCTTTGGAAACGAGCTTTATGACTGGTTATCAAAGTTGACTGATAAGAACATATTCAAGAAGAAAAGAAACATTGTCTGGACGCCGGAGCTGATTCAGACCATGAAGAACCTTGATAATCCCATTACGAGGACAGTAGACTTCTGGCTTGCGAGTGTGCTAGAAGGCTTTGTCACAGAGTTTGCAGTCGACCAAAGAAAAAGCTTCAGTGAGGCTGAATGGTACTTCTTCAAAGGATATCACGGTAAGTACCTAAAATCTTTAAACTTGTCCATTAAGATGCTATTATATGAAAAAGGAAGAATGGATCTAGTTTCAGATGAATAAGTAAAGATAGTAATGTCACAAGAGTTTGAAAGTGATTTTGATGGCATTGGACATACACGTAGTGGAAAGAAATATAAAGTAGATTTCAGCTCTCCCATATTTGAAGACAGTTCAGATAGTACTAGACAGCAGAGTCATATCCATATAGAAAGAACAGAAGGGGGTATCCCTTACCACCCTTATACCCCACAGAAATAGATCGAGACTTAGAGCAATCCCGTAGGAACTCCATCTAGTAGTTCCCAGACAGTACATACTACTGCTACATCACCTCCACCTACACCGCCGAGTGGTAGTAACACAGCAAATCAACATCCACCACGTAGAAATAGAATGCGGGATGATATGAAGCTACCTACCTTTAAGGGTACAAGGGCAGAGGACCCAGAGCAGCATTGGTTTCTATGTGAAGCCGTGTGGACCATTAAAGCAATCAATGATGATAATATTAAACTTGTACAGTTGGCCACCACACTGAGAGAACAAGCCTTAACATGGTATATGAAGTATACCTCAACGGTTACCTCAGCAGTACCTAGAACACTTGCCCAGGTTAGGACTGCCATGATTAAAGAGTTTAAAAAACCTAAGTCTGAGTCACAGTGCATTACAGAGCTCAAAGACATCAACAGTTACCTACAGAGTCAGTGTGGGACTTCGATCAGAAATTTAAAGCCCTTATATACCAAGTCAGCTTTGAGTTTACGCTGGAGCAGCATAAGGAATGGTTTATTGCAGCGCTGCTCCCTCACATCAGACTGCCATTAATGCAGCAAAAACTCCAGACGCAGGACGACGTGTTGGAGATGGCAATGAAACTAGAGGCTTCACCTCTAGCTAAAACCAACACAGGTATGACAAACCTGCAAAACCAGTTGGCTAATCTCACGATATAGATACATGAGCTTAAGAAAGGGAAAGAGGTTGCATAAGACATATTGTGCGTAAAGTGTAAAGCACAAGGCCATACTAAAGATAACTGTCCAGTCTTTGTGGAATATCTAGCAACCGGGGCTCCTAAACCCTTACCACAGACCCACGGGCCGTGGTGTGAAATATGCAAAACAAGAGGACATCTACCTCACCAGTGCCCTCTACTTCAGAAGTACATGCAGACACCTAAGAACTTATACTGCGTCTTCTGTAAGTCCGTAGGCCATGATGAACACGATTGCCGAGCCTATGATCTCATGGTCGGAGCAAAGCAAGACATGTACAGAGTCTAATCAGAAACACAGGGTCCAGTAGCAGGACCATAGCAGGATCCGGCTTATGGTGGCCGAGGAGGAGGATTCAGGGGACGAGGAGGATTCAGAGGCTTTGGCCGTGGAGAAGGCTTTGGCCGTGGTCGCGGACCAGTTACTTGTTACAACTGTGGAGTTGTAGGACATTATGCTAGGGACTGTCAGAGCCCTACCACCACATGTAACTATTGCAAATCTTACGATCACGCTATAGAAGACTGTCCTACCTTGATAGCTAAGATCAGAGAACCTAAGCCAACAGTACACCAGAACATCCAGTTTATTGCTGTTGAGTAGGAGGAACCAGAACTAAGAGTCAACATTGTGACTCGCAGTGATGCTTCCACCAATGAGACATCGCACGATACTGAAAAGACCACAGGACATGAGTGGGTGCGTAAAGCTACTAACAAATCCACACCACTTGACCTATAGAAGAATAAACAGACATTTCAGGAAGGTAAGACTTTCTTTGATGACCCTATGCAATCAGGATCGTAGGTACCGCTGTCTAGGGGCGTACCGCAGCAAGCACCTTGTGGCGTTAACCCTGTACAGATATCGCAGACTACCACATCGGGCACGTGCGACGAGGATGAGTTGACAGGAACTATACAATCCTTCCTACAGAGTTGTTTAAAACTCGTGAGAAATGAGCAAGCTATTGGAGAACTTCAACGCATCATAGATCAGTGTCAGCCATCTTCTTCCGTGAGCAGTGCACAGCGCGCTGTTCATAGTATTAGGGGACATACAAGAACAGGAAGAGAGATGCAACTCACAACACAGGTTGGAGAATTTGAAATGGACGATGTAATCCTAGACCTAAGATCAGAGGTAAATGTTTTGACTAAGCAGACATGGGAATAGATGGGTAGCCCTAAGTTAGTCAAATAGCCTATCCACCTGAGATTAGCTAATCAGCAGCGAGTATCACCCCTGGGTCGATTATCGCAGGTACCAGTTGACATTGACAGAGTTCGCAGCTCTACGGACTTTGAAGTTATAGAAATCATTGGCGACAGTAGACCATATCCAGCATTGCTAGGCATTGATTGGGCGATCAGTAACATGGTCGTTATCGACTTAAAGAGAAGACAAATGACCTTTGAGGACGCGCAGATCTGGGTCATCGCATCGTTAGATCCTCTTCAGGGTCCTAGATACATTGAACCTATCCGAGCAGAGGAAGAGGCACGTAACATGGACAGTCTCTATCAGATGACTGCGAACCAGAGTGACTACATCAATCTAACCGCAGAAGGAAACATTAGTTGGCGATGCGACAGCTCATGCGCATCGGATTCGGATGTTGGTTTAGAAAACTGGCAGAACAGACTTTACGAAGTCTCAGCGCGCAGATGCGCATACATGACTAAGTCACTGCGATGGATTGGCGCAGAAATCAACGAGATTCCATCATTTCATGATCTAACAGACATCCATGACTTTCTCATGCAGTTTGAACAACAAATCCCTCACGAGCAGAGAATTGCAGCTATGGACCTTGCAGTACGAGCCACGCCTACACGATGGTGGTATACACATAAAGAGAATATCTCATCATGGGATGATCTTAAGAGGTTGATGGCGATCAGATTCTCTACCGACAGAGAGTATATCCAGTAGAGATACACAGGAGAAAGTGACCCCAGGAAACACATTCAGACATGTGAACAGAATTGGTCGGACATTCCCGAGGATGAATGGGTTCACCGATTCATTCACACTTTGGACCCAGTTCCACAGAACTGGTACACAGAGACTGAATTGCGCAAGGGAACGACTACATGGCCACTTCTAATAGATAGCTTTCTACTCACCTTCGCTTTTGACTCTGAGTATCCAAATGTAGATCAGGCCCTAGATGTAATAAAGATTAAGATATTTGAGGATTGTACACTATCAGTACAAACTCAACTTGAGTGGGCCATACAGTTAGAAGAGGCGCTAGAGTGCTATAATTTTGCATCAGAACTAGAGGAGGAGGATGAGGATCCTCGCAACATCAACATTCTAGAGTTAGAAGGGACTCATGATGTTGATGGACCGAAGCTACAGACTCCAGAAATCACAGAGCTGCTCAAGATTATAAAAATCAATATTGGCACAGACACAGAACCAAAGTTTGCCTCTATTGGAGACTATTGGACTGATGAAACAGTCGGACAGATTGCAGATTTGCTACATGACTATCAGGATCTATTTCCCACCAAATTCACAGAGATGAAGGGAATAGTCAAAGACCTGGGATTAATGAGGATACCATTGAAAGAGGATGCTAGAACAGTCAAGCAGTGTCCATACGGATTAAATTTGCGATACAAAGAACAAGTTAAGGATGAGATTGATAAGATGCTAACAGCAGGTATCATTGAGCTCGTAGAAGAGAGCGAATGGGTTAGTCCCATGGTCGTGCAAGAGAAGAAAACCAAAGGAGACATCAGGATATGTGTCGACTTACGTAAGCTCAACGACGCATCGCTTCATGATCCATTCCCGACACCTTTCACTGATGAAGTATTAGACAATGCGGGAGGATAGGAGGTCTACTCCTTCACTGATGGCTTTTCAGGCTATCACCAGATCAGGATCCACCCAAAAGATCGCCATAAGACCACATTTGCAACAGAATAGGGCTCATTCCAGTATACGGTAATGCCCTTTGGTCTTAAGAATGCACCAGCTATCTTTTCTAGAGTAGTAGTTGCTGTATTTAAAGAATACATCCATAAATTCCTAGAAGTTTATTTTGATGATTGGATTGTATTTGGATTAATTGACAAGCACATAGGAGATTTAAGACTGATGTTAGAGAAATGTAGGCAGTACCAGATTTCTCTGAACTTTAAAAAAAAAATTGTATATTCTGTGTGCCATTTGGTATTTTGTTGGGTCACATTGTTTGCAGATAAGGCTTGATGGTAGATCCCGCAAAGATTGCCATCATTGTAAATATTCCAGCACCCAACTCAGTCAAACAATTGAGAACAGTACTTGGTCATACCGGGTACTACAGAAAATTCATCAAGGGATACACAAAGATTACAGCACCGATGGAAAAACTGTTAAAGAAAGGCGTAAAATTCCTATGGACTGAGGAATGCCAGTAGAGTCTAAACACACTTAAAGAGAAGATGGTTACAGCGCCCATCTTAGTATTCCCAGACTGGACTAAGCCGTTTCATGTACACGTGGATGCATCTGGCATCGCACTAGGGGTTGTTTTAACGCAACCAGGAGAAGGAGGTACCGATCATCCTATCGCATACTCCAGTAGAAAGCTATCGACATCAGAAAAGAACTACACCACCACAGAGAGAGAAGGCCTAGCTATGGTGTACACGCTACAGAAATTCAGGCACTACCTGTTGGGTGCCTCGTTCAAGATGTTTATTGACCATTCCGCATTGAAGTATCTGGTCAATAAGCTAGTGTTAGGGGGAAGAATCTGCAGATGGTTACTCCTCTTTCAGGAGTATGATTTTGAAATCATTGTTAAACCAGGAAGATTGAATGCCGAACCTGATCATCTGTCGCGAATAGACTTAGGAGAAGAGCCAAGTAATCTAGAGGATAATTTGCCAGATGCGCAGTTGTTTTCTATCCAGATCGCAGATGAGTACTATGCTGATATCATTCACTTTCTCACTACAGGAAGGGCACCTGAGGAGTTTACCAAGCATCAAAAGAGGCAGTTGGTTGTTAAAGCAGCAGACTTCACCCTGATCATAGGACAATTATACAAGTTAGGTCCAGATGAAGTCCTGCGTAGATGTGTGATGCCGCATGAAAAAGAGGCTATTATCAGAGAAGCACATTCAGGTACCGCAGGAGGTCATTTCGCAGGAAAGCCGACTGCGCAGAAAATCCTGACCGCAGGATTATGGTGGCCCATGTTACACAAAGATGATAAGGACTTTTGCAGATGCTGCGATATCTGCCAGAGGGTAGGAAAACCCTCCCGGAGAGATGAAATGCCGCTACGACCGCAGGTTATGTTGCGCGCATTTGACAAGTGGGCTATAGATTTTGTGGGTCCTATCAACCCACTAGGAAAACGAACTGGTGCGAGATATATCATCACTGGAACAGAGTACCTCACCAGATGGGCCGAGGCCAAAGTAGTAAGAAACTGTGATGCTGCTACAGCCGCACAGTTCATTTTTGAAAACATCATCACTAGATTTGGATGCCCAGTAATTTTGATGAGCAATCAAGGCACACACTTCTTGAACCGCACCATTGAGGCCTTGATAGAAGAATTCTAGACACAACACCATAAGAGCACTCCCTACCACCTGCAAGCTAATGGTACGGTGGAGGCCTTTAACAAGATTTTAGAAAATGCTCTTACTAAGATATGCAACAGCCAAAGGAATGATTGGGACCTCAGAGTTAACGCTGTATTATGGGCATATAGGAGTACATGCAAGAAACTTACAGGGCACACACCTTTCAGCTTGGTGTATGGACAGGAGGCTGTTATGCCTATGGAGTATATCCTTCCCAGTTTAAGAATTGCTCAGATCACTGGAATGGCTGATACAGACACGGTGCATGAGAGGCTAGCGCATCTGCTTGCCTTAGAGGAAGACAGATTCATCGCCGGATTCCATCAGAAAGTGCAGAAGGCACGAGAAAAAGCTTGGCATGACAGACACATTAAGAGTAAGACTCTTCAGATCGGAGACCTAGTACTCCTCTATGACAGTAAATTTATTAAGTTTCCAGGGAAGTTCAAGATGCATTGGTTGGGGCCATATCAGATACAGCAAGTCACAGAGGGAGGAGCCGTTTAGCTCAGCAAACTGAATGGGGAGCTTCTTCCCACGATGATCAATGGAAGTAGGCTTAAGCTTTATAGTGACAGCCACTCCACCTCTCAGCCCTAACTCAGAGTCATGAGATGTGCAGATGTCTAGTGTAGTTGAAAGGAGGCATCGCACCGGGAATTAGTCTACACCGGCAGGTATTCTAAGTATTAGGAATCGCTTAAGGACGATTCATTTTGTGAAATGAGTTTTAAAAAAAAGAAAAAAAAGAAAAAAAAAGCTTAAGTTTGTTTTGAGCAAGCGATGCGGTGAGGCATCGTAGCAGCGCGATGTTTCTCCGTGCCACGTACCCAGTTGTTGCAACGAGACAGAGGGTTAGTCAAGTCACCTTCTGACAGGCAGTTAATGAAGAAATGACCAGTATATCTTACCGTATATTTGGCAACAGTATAATAAATGTTTCCAGATTTGGCAAATCTTCGACGAGACCGGCGCCTGCATACACGCGCTTCGAGGGAAACTAATCGGATTTCAGCATTTATTAAGGATCAGATGACGAGTGTGGTCTCGTCCAAGCAATTAATATGACCAACGGGTTCAGTCTAGATGACCGTTGCGTCCGGGATTATCGTCATCAGCATAAAAGCAGAAATTATTCATTCGGGAGGGTTACATTTGTAAAGAGCCGAGAGCTATAGAGTGCATTGTTAAGTTTCCCTTGTCTAGAGATAATTTCGTTACAGAGTGCTGTGACATACAGAGTTTGCAGCCATTGCCAATCCAAAGTATAACACCGAGTGGGTTCTGTCCAAGGAGGAACCTCTAGAAGCGATTTTGGAAAGGTTCGAACGTACTGGCCTTGCAGGCGTTGTGACGACGCTGCCTAAGAGTGTCCCGCCAAGTTCATCACAGACCGAACAGCCGCCAAGAACGAGGAGCCAAGTTCAAATAAGAGAAGAATCCATTTCGGACCTGGATGAGGAAGTTCATAACGCAACAGACTACATCATGCCACGAGTTGAAGGCGCACTCGAGGTAAAAATCCCCAAGAGTGGTAAGTTCCCTGTTCCTATACCATAGATTGATTCTCGAGTAAGGGAAGATGGAGATCTATTAGGATATGCTGCTGTTGCTAAATTTGTAGATTATAACCTGGGCGATAGTAAGACATATCCTCAGTTCCAGCCGGATCAGTATCTTACGATTTAGAAGAACCCGAGGATAGGTGCAGATGAATATGTTCCCATGGCACATGTCCAGATTCTTGAGCACTCAGGCCTGCTCAATCTGCTAAGAATACCGCATTTTGGACGAGGCGCAGAGGTTAATGCTGTGGTGCGCATCCTACTTTCATGTGTACATGGGGGTTACCTCTGGCTTGGTCACAAGGTTGACCTGAAAATTGACCTAATACACTGCATCACCGGGCTGTCCAAGACTGGTAAAGACCCCAAGATAGATATAACAGGAAAGACCAAGGATTCCAAGCTATCACCAGCCTTGGTCGCCAAGTATAAACTACAAAGAGGAGGTCGGGCTTACTACATCGCAATCCTAACATACTACACACTTAGATTCACAGCTAGTCTGCTTGCAGGTAGACTGTTAACCAAGGTTCGCCCAAAGGAAGTCACAGGATCAGTAATTAACCTGGCCATACAAGTTGCAAAGGGGGAACAGTTCATTTGGTCTTTATTTTTGTTAAATATGTTTCAGCAAGATTGTTTTCAAGCTCAGGATGAGGCAACCCACCCATTCCATTTTTCATGGTTGCTCATACTCTGTGCATTCGTCGGGTGGAAGGAGCCGCCCCATACACAATTTCGACAACTAGCGAATGGCGAGCCCAGAGGTGCGCGCTACAAAAACTTATGGGAGACTAGCAGCACAGCCAAGAAAAGAGTTAATGCAATACTATTCTATGAATACTATAGGATGCTGAAGAACGTCCTCGAGGAAACACCATAGATCAGCAAGGAGATCGTGGACTCATATGATGATCGGCTTGATTTTATGGTGGACCGCCATAGATTTTATCTGAGGCCAAAAAGGGAAAAAAGGGACGATTGGGCTAATGGTTGGTTCAGGATGATAGTGAAGGATGTCAAGGGCATCATCAAAGACTTTAAAGATGACTGGAAGCAAGCGTTAGAAGATACCACACCCCTACAATCAGGTACCGCACAGACAGACCCATCGGGCAAAGGCAAAGACAAAGTGGAGACCCAGACGCCGGATACAGCACAAGTGCCACTACCAGGAGAACAGATGAAAGATTCACAGTAAGTGCCATCAGAGGCACAGACGACAAAGGATGGAGAAGAAGAGATGCCAGAGGCACCGAAGAAGAAAAAGCGGAAAGTCACAAAACCACCAATGAAGACTGCACTGACAGAGGATGATTATGAACTCATTGCAAGAAGAATGCATGACACGTTGAAGGAATCGTTTGAGGCGATGCAGACATCACAGGCAAAGATATAGAGAGCGGTAGAAAAGCAGCTTCTGGACTTAAAAGCAATTACTGAGAAGACTGCTATGACACAGGTTCCGCCGGTAAAGGCGACCGCAGGAGAAACTTCAACGTAGTTGATTTCCCGCGAGGAAATCTTGGCAACGGATCGCATCAACACAGTCTTAATACCACCAGGGAGCATCCAGTTCCCTACGTCAATGATGGATGCACCAATACAGATTAGGAAACCCGTCGAGGTTAACCTTGCAGAGTTCCACATTGACCAGTTAAAGATGATCCAGCAGCAGCTAAGCGCAGAGCTCAGAAGTAGAGAGCTCGCGACTTACAAACAGAACACACAGCTGAAACAAAAGAATGCAGCACTCGCCACCAGCTATCAGAAAAAGGAGGACGAGTTAAGAACATATGAAGAAAGAGAACAGAGTCTCTCTCAAGTCTTACAGAGCATCGCATTGGAGTTACCCCAATGTAATATTGAGTTCACCTTACCTCTCCCGCAGAAGGTAAGAAGAGTTGCAGACAGAGCAAAGGCTCTGGAGGAAACAATCACCAGGATGGAAGAAACAGTGGCCAATATGCAGGAAGACCACAAAGCATAGATTGCTGAGCTCGAGGCTAGACCACCGGGCACCCCCCAGGCAGACAAGGAAGCCAGAATAGAGGCCTTTCGACTCACTTCCGCGCAGATGAAATCTCGCATAGATGATGCACTATCGGTGCTAACTGATGCAATGGACACATGGTCAGAGCTAGATGAGCCTCCCAAGAAAGTAGAAATCTAGCAAAGTATTCAACAAATAGAGAATACCACAGCAGCAATGAAGGAAGAAATCAAGAGCTTAACAGCTCTTTAGAAGATGAGAAAGACGACGGAGATGAACCGATTGCAGCAGGAAGCGCAGCGGCTGAGAGCAAAAGAGATACATATCAATGACTTGCTTCAACCATATCAGGAACAGATCACAGAGCTAGTCGATGCGGTTGAGCAGAAAGTTGGGGAGTTCACTGCCACCAGAAATGAAATTGAGGCAGCAGAAGACTCCAGTATTAGTCAAGATATGCTTGACTTGGCACAAGAGCGTGTCACAGCTATGGAGAACGAAGTCGCAGGACTTCAGGACAAGCTTCAACGAACTTCACAGGAAGCCAAGGAGAAGCTACAGTAGGAGAATCCTGTTGGTAGTGACTCGGGGACGAGCCACAAGTAAGTGTTAGGGGACTGTTGAAGCAAGGTTCCGCAGCTACAGGAAAAGCTGCCATTTTGGCGGATAGACAGTTTGGTGAAGACGAAGAGATAAGGTGAAGCTACAACGCCGTAGCATGTTTCTAGCTGTAGAGCAGAGCTGGAAACCGTGACTGTTGGAATAGAGAAGTCAAGGAAGATGACAGTACCTGAGTGGCCGAGAAGAGAGAGCTCAACCACTGCATTGAAGGCAGCGACGAAGATAGGAGGGTTTATCTACCCTCATAAAGGAAAAGGAGCAATGAGGCTGAGGTATTGAAGACGAAGGACAGAAGAAGGGAAGCGGTGCATAGTACCCATGGTCAGCGCTGGAAAGCATGGAAGACTGCAGAGAGCAGTGGTGTGACGGAAAGTGGCTACCTCAAGTACAAATATGCCGACTGTCACTAGTTAGGGTTTTGGGTTACTGTTGGGACAGGCCCACAGTGTTGTAATGGTGAGACCTTCGGGCCGCCTATAAAGGGATGTATTTTGTAGTGTAAAAGGTTGGCATTTTGAGCATTTTAGGCCATCCAGCTAGTCAGATTTTCAGTAGTCTGTTAGTTTACTATTGTTTTGTATTGTAACAATCTGCAGGGATTGATAGACAGAGAGAGAGAGAGTGAGAGTATATTGTAAGAAGGCAATATAGAGATAGAGAAGAGATCTAAGAGAGAAGGGCTCCAGGCTGTGTGCGGAGTTACCCAGAAGATCTCTAGTTGCATATACGGTGCAGCAGAACTGTGTACCTCTCTCAAGTTATAATATAGAAACACAGTTTTGTGGATGTAACTTCCACCTCGGAAGTGAACCACGTAAAAACCAGAGTGTTATGTGTTTGATTGATGTGTTTGTATTTGCTTGTTATATCTGTCATTCATTACATGAACTTTGCTTACAGTAAATGTATGTGTATGTTATTCAGTTCACGACATATTACAGGGATAAATGCAAGTTGAAGTCTTTAAGTAGTATGTATAAGAGTGTCTAAGTTTCACTTGAGACAGTTAAGAGTTGCAGTATAAACAGCCTTGAGTATTGAGTCCTGTAGGGTAAACACAAGTGACGCTAGGTGTGCTGAGTCGCAGCGGTAGGATATCGCAGGGACACGATATCGCACCAGTAAAGGAGCTACGGTGCATGATACCGTGGGTTGAGGAGTAAGCATAGGAGAGAGTTAGGTGTTTCCCAGGACGCGGCGATGCGATAGAGGTTGGAGTCATCGCGAGCAGGAGGAACACTGCGCATCGTGTCGTAGAGAGGAAAGAGCGGTTTCATGAGTTAAGAAGAGTTGAGAGATGTGCCTAGGATGCCATACAGAACCTAGTCGAGACACTTGAGTCCTCGACCAACCCATCAGGATCACTTCGGGTGAGACTTCAGGCTGCTCTGCGTTCTGTCGCTGAAAGGGCCAGTGAGCTAGGGGTGTTGTTGGTTCATTATAGTAAACCCGGGTCTGCCCAGACGACCAACAAACAGATTAAGATTAATCCAATTGACCTATTTATATATGTTCCCTTCAGGGACATAAAAAAATATTACCTCCAACTAATTTTGTAAAAACAATTACTAAATAATAAATAAGTAAATAATAAAAATAAAAATAATATACAATATTTTTAAATAATAAATATATATAAACAATAGATTAAAAAATAAAAAAACATAAAACAAAAGTATATATAAAAAAAACTTACCTCCCACCAAAATTGGTAAAAACAATTAGCTTTAGTCTCCTGCCAAAGTTCACTCATTCTAAGAGAGAAATCCAGCCCTTGAGTAGAGAAACCCAACAAGCTGATCTCACACTTGGAGTTATTGTGATTGTGTAAGGGAGAGCGATACTAGCAAAGTAACCCAACAACCCAATGGGATCATAGACTGAAATAGCAAAATAGATCACAACCGAGCAGTAAAGGAGCCAAAACTAGTGAGTAGTGAGCCCTAAATCTAGTGTTTTAATCTTTCTGTCTTTATTTGAATTCATTTTTTCTCATGGCTAAGTTTCTTTTTCAAGCTGAGCCGATCTGAGATTGGGGTTGGCACTGGATCAATGAAGTAAGTAATCCTGTACTTCTTTGAAATGAAGTTTTTGCACAAGATAGAATGCAATCCCGAATTAAATTAGTTCTAGCATTCTTTACCTGGGTTTGTTGTGAGAATTGCTTGCCATTAATTTGTCACTTGTCATTTGGCTTTAATCTTTCAATACAATTGAATTTGTCATCTACAAAATGGGTGTCCACATTGACCTTGAGAGAATACAGATGTTTGGAGGCTGCTTGCCTCTTTGAAACTTTATGGAACTCCCCAGTCTTCGTCGTCTTGCAAATCTCTATAGGATATTTGTGCTCAGATTCTCTCAAGCAGCTTGCCTTCATTATACATAATGTAAGGAAGGCTACAGTATTTATGATGTTAGTTGCTTGTACACCTCTTTGTTTAGACATTTTTCCATGTGTACAAGCTCATAAATATTGTCTCAATTCTTTAATGAAGATGCCCCCATTGTAGCAGGTCAAACATGTGTGAGTAGTTGACCCATGGGATTCTCTCACCATTATGTTTTATATTGAAGTCTGCATCAATGGACTAGGTTTATATGTTGGCATTTCTTTGAGAAGGGTCATCTTTGATTTTTTTATTATTAACATTCAGTTCCATGTTTCTATTTGCCTCCTGCAATGGAAACTCCAATTCTGGAAATATTTAGCTAAGTTGCATTTGTAGTTGTATTTGTGCGAAGAATTTTGATCATATTAGATAGTCTTGCATAATCTTGGTTTTGCTACTATCTGGAGTATTGAAATTTTGATGACAAAACTCTTTTCTTTGGTCAATAACTTGTATTTCTACAAGGGCTACTTTGTGTTGCCTAGGGAGCATCTCGAGGATGGCTTATTCATGGAGATCATTATTTTACTGTTATTGCTTTAGTGTTAGTGAGACTTATTTCCTTTCAAATGCATTTCATTGGCCTGAATGGTCTAGGTTGTTAAAACAATATTCAATCTTATAGCCCTTGTAGCACAATTAAGCCATTTCCTTCACTAGGTCCTTATCTCACTCCTATTTGTAGATGATGTAGTCTTGCTAGCCTTGACTCTAGAGGGGTTGCAAATGCAATATGATGCCCTGGGTTAGGTTAGTGATATTTGGTAAATGACAATTACTTTGGGGAAAATTAGGATCATGGCCTTGACTCTCAACTAAGGAGCCCCACTTGTGGGCAACTTGTAGAGATTACCACATCTTATACTTATGAAGGGGTCCTTATCACAAGTCCCACTTCCAATATGAAACATCCATTCGAAACCGTGAGTTTGTAATGTATGCCTCCTTAGCCTTGCTTGAGAAACAAATTTCCAAGACATGCTATCAAAGTTGAAGATCTTTGGTGCCCTGACCAAGTGTACTCTTTTTTGTTGATTCAAGATTTGGGGGCTCAATCAATTACATCGAGTGGTCTCATTTGAGAAGGTCCAGACCAGTGCTTTTAAACCTGGCCAAACTGGAACTGGAATTGGCCTATTTGATCGGCCAACCAATTTGAAAGTTCAAACCAGAAGAAAAATTGGGTCGGGGACCGGTTTGGTAATGAGTCATTCGGCCCAAAGCTTGAATCGTCTTGTTCATTACCAAACTGGTCCAACCTGGTCGAGTCCGACATTAACCGCCCGGTCAGCTCTTAACTCCTTCACGGTCCCGAACAGGTAAATAAAATTGCTCTTTTTTAAATAAAATAAAAAACCTAAAATGATAAATCTAATGTTCTAAGACATTGCTAAAGTGTCATAAATACGACCCCTCCCTTCCATTTTATTCACATCCTTTCCAACTTTCTACCGCTTGTAGTTTGCAGTGTAGAGTTGACTGTTGAGGAGGCTGTTGGAGGCTTGGAATTGGACGTTGGAGCATCTATCATCAAGGTTCAACATTTAAACTTCAAAGAATCCATTTTGGGCTTCAACATTTTTATTTCTCTGCCAGCTGTGATTGTGAGATACTAGATAGTGAACTCTGGGCCTGTGACACTGTGAGTATGACTGTGGTATTGTAATTTGTGATTGTGACTAGTCTGTGACTGTGATTGTCAGTGTGATAGTGTCAATTGTTTGAAATCATAGTTTGGAATGTTAAATATAATTTTTCTCATCAAAATTGTAATCTTTTTTTGTATTTTTGAAAAATCCGGTTCATTACCGGTTCTGGTTCCAGTCCGAGTTGACCCTCATACCTGTTTGAATCCCGGTTCCGAGTTTTAGAACATTGGTATAGACTATCATGCTCCATTTTCTCACGCGGTTTAAATGGAATATCCTCCATTAAATGATAAATCATACATGTTGTATTTGGTACAAACACCTTTTTACTGAGACAACCTTCAAGATTATGTCTATCCTCACAAAATCCATTAGATGGTAGGCTTTTTTTCTCAACATTGGAGATGCTCCTTTTTTGCATTGTGCTCTTTTGAGATATTTTAATCCCTTGATTTAATAAATTCACATATGCGACATATGACAGTTAGACTGACTCTAAATTCAAGTATTTTTTAGCTTCTTTTCCATTTCATTTCATTTTTTTTATATTATGTTGATCTTACTCTTTTTTTTTTCCTTTCCATTTCATCTTAATTTTGTTGTATTTTTAACCCCTATGTCTTGGTTTTCTATTGTTGTTGGTTGTAATTACAAGTCCTTTTCACCTCCTTTGAATGCTAGTGGACATTAATACAAATTTCAATATCAATTTCTTTTCTTGATATTATTTTTCCAATACCAATGACTTCATCATATTGTGCACTAGCTCGGTAACATAGTTGTGTTGGATAGTTTATCTAATAGATTTAATAATTTCATGTATGTGACCTATGACAGTTTGACTGACTTTTATTCCTGTGGATACAACTTTGCTATAACTTAATTCATGTGAATCTGCAGCAATTAGCTAAAACATTATTTTTGTAGTCCTATATAGATTTTCTTATATGAACTAGTGGAAATCTTTGTTCCTTTTAAGCCTTCCATTCTATACATGGAGCTAGCATGTACAAAAGAGATTAGAAATACAAGAAATGTCCAACACTTCTTAAAAATGGGGAGAAAATAACGAAACAATTCCAAAATTAGACACAATAAATAAATAGTTCAAGACAAATCAAACATCACTGTTCATTAATATATGTGGACTAGGTTTGTGTGTTGGAATTTCTTTTAGAAGGGACATATTTGTTTTTTTTTATTATATTAGCATTCAGTTCCATGTTTTTTCCCCTCCTGCAACAAATACTCCAATTTTGGAAATCTTTAGCCAATTACATTTATAGTTGCATTTGTACGATTAAATTTTGATCATTTCAGACAGTCTTGCATAATCTTGATAGATTAAGCTCTAAACTCACCCTGATAATTGTTTGCTTGCCATTAATTTGTCATTTGTCATTTGCCATTAATTTGTCAATACAATTGAATTTGTCATCTGCAAAATGGGTGTCCACGTTAACCTTGAGAGAATATAGATGTTTGTAGGGTGCTTGCCTCTTTGAGGCTTTATGGAACTCCCTAGTCTTCTTGGTCTTGCAAATCTCTATAGGATATTTGTGCTCAGATTCTCTCAAGCTGCTTGCCTTCATTATACGTGATGTAAGGAAGGCTGTAGTATTGATAATGTTAGTTGCTTGTACACCTATTTGTTTAGACATTTTTCCATGTGCACAAGCTCAAAAATCCTGTCTCAATTATTCAATGAAGATGCCCCCATTGTAGCAGGTTAGACATGTGTGAGTAGTTGACCCATGGGATTCTCTCACCATTCTGTTTTATATTGAAGTCTGCACCAGTGGACTAGGTTTATGTGTTGGCATTTCTTTGAGAAGGGTCATCTTTGATTTTTTTATTATTAACATTCAGTTCCATGTTTCTATTTGCCTCCTGCAATGGAAACTCCAATTCTGGAAATCTTTAGTTAAGTTGCATTTATAGTTGTATTTGTGTGAAGAATTTTGATCATATTAGATAGTCTTGCATAATCTAGGTTTTCTTGCTATCTAGAGTATGGAAATTTTGATGACAAAACTCTTTTCTTTGGTCGATAACTTGTACTTCTACAAGGGCTACTTTGTGTTGCCTAGGGAGCATCTCGAGGATGGCTTATTCAGGGAGATCATTATTTTAATATTGTTATTGCTTTAATGTTAGTGAGACTTATTGCCTTTTGGATGCATTTCATTGTCCTGAATGGTCTAGGTCGTTAAAGCAATATTCAATCTTGTAGTCCTTGTAGCACAATTAAGGCATTTCCTTCACTAGGTCCTTATCTCACTCCTATTTGTAGATGATGTAGTCTTGCTAGCCTTAACTCTAGAGGGGTTACAAATGCAATCTGATGCTATGGGTTAGGTTTGTGATATTTGGTAAATGACAATTACTTTGGGGAAAATCAGGATCATGGCCTTGAATCTCAACCAAGGAGCCCCACCTGTGGCCAACTTGTAGAGATTACCACCTCTTATACTTATGAATGGGTCCTTATCACAAGTCCCACTTCCAATATGAAACTTCCATCCAAAACCGTGAGTTTGTAGTGTATGCCTCCTTAACCTTGCTTGAGAAACAAATTTCCAAGACATGCTATCAAAGTTGAAGATCTTTGGTGCCTTGACCAAGCATACTCTTTTTTGTTGATTCAAGATTTGGGGGCTCAATCAATTACATCGAGTGGTCTCATTTGAGAAGGTCCAGACCAGTTCTTTTAAACCTGGCAAACTGGAACTGGAACTGGCATGTTTGATCGGCCAACCAATCTGAAAGTTCAAACTGGAAGAAAAATTGGGTCGGGGACTGGTTTGGTAATGAGTCGTTCGGCCCAAAGCTTGAACCGTTTTGTTCATTACCAAACTGATCCAACCTGGCTGATTCCAACATTAACCGGACGGTCAGCTCTTAACTCCTTCACGGTCCCGAATAGGGAAATAAAATTGTTCTTTTTTAAATAAATAAAAAACCTAAATTGATAAATCTAATGTTCTAACACATTGCTAAAGTGTCATAAATACGACCCCTCGCTTCCATTTTATTCACATCCTTTCCAAATTTCTGCCGCTTGTACTCTACAGTTTAGAGTTGACTATTGAGGAGGCCGCTGTTTGAGATTTCTGATTTGGAGACTATTGGAGGCTTGGAATTGGATGCTAGAGCATCTGTCATCAAGCTTCAAAGTTTAAACTTCAAAGAATCCATTTTGGGCTTCAACATTTTTATTTCTCTGCCAGTTGTGATTGTGAGATACTAGATAGTGAACTCTGGGCCTGTGATACTATGAGTGACTGTGGTATTGTAATTTGTGATTGTGACTAGTCTGTGACTGTGAGTGTGATTGTCTCAATTGTTTGAAATCATAGCTTGGAATGTTAAATATAATTTTTCTCATCAAAATTGTAATCTTTTTTTGTATTTTTGAAAAATCTGGTTCATTAACAGTTATGGTTCCGGTTCGAGTTGACCCTCAGCCCTGTTTGATTCTCGGTTTCGAGTTTTAAAACATTGGTACATACTATCATGCTCCATTTTCTCATGTGGTTTAAATGGAATATCCTCCATTAAATTATAAATCATACAGGTAGTATTTGGTACAAACACCTTTTTACTGAGACAACCTTCAAGATTATGTCTATCCTCAAAAAATCCATTAGATGGTAAGATTTTTTTCTCGACATTGGAGATGCTCCTTATCAACAAAAGTATAAGAGTCTCCCAAGAAATAACATAAATAAAAGTTGAATTCATCAAATATACAATGCATGATTTTACTGCTCCTGAGTATCTGTAAATACAGAAACTACTTGTTTAGATGGATTAATTACACGCTCTAGGTTTCTAGAGGCTTCTCGACAATATCTTGAGAATATTCTATGAACATCTAATCCACTGCAACTTTAGCCTTGGGTTCAAGAACATTTCTACCACTAATGTTGCCAACGATTGTAGTATAGTCATAACTTTGGTGTGGATAATTCCTTAAAATTCCTGTGACAATTAAAACCAGAGTTTCTATGGTGATATAATGCTTTTCCATCTCAAGGAGTTGAAGAATTTGATCAACAATACTGTTGACATGACACTACTATAATGCAATTTTTCCAACTGCTTGGATAGACTCTGTTGTAATGGCCAAATCAACATTTGCAACATATTCTCTTACCATAATATCATATGTATTGCTCTAATTTTCCATGACTCTAAGCATCTTATGTTTCAATTTCTTCACAAATAAGGGTCACTACAGTGATAATAAAAATGCTTATAATTTGATAAAAATAGGATTGGAACAAGTGTTCCCTTTTCTCCTCTATGGTTTATCCGAAATCCTAGCTTCCATTGTCTTCTTAGGGAAAACCCCAACCCTAATTCCTTGCTTGCATCAACACAAGATCCCTAGCTAAGATACCATTTGACTAGGAACATCAGCAGAGGTTTCCACAACATTTTTATTTTGACAAACAGGTTCTGTGGGAGTTAACTACATGCTATGAGAGATATTGAAGCTAATCTCTTGAGTGAATGGATGACCACTAGTTTCGTCCATGCATTCTTTAGCATCCATCAAGTCACTCCCAATTGTTCACTCAACACCTGACTTATAATTGTGAATACCATCTTCAATATGTGCAGCCTTAACTGTTTTATTCAAATCCTGTTTCCCAATCTCTTGAAATTGCATGCGTGCTTTTCCCAAGCAAACATATTCACTTTCTACCGACGTGGCCTGCAAATTTCTAATATCAGCCTTTTGTTCAAAACCTTCAACTGAACTACGTTTTTGATGCACCTGAGATGCATCTGACCCCCTGCTGGACTAACATCCTCCAACTTAAGTTTCTTACTTCCTTCCCCTTTTAAGGAATTATAGTTATTTGTATGATCAAAATCCTCATAAGTTACATGCTTTGAAGGGTTGTATGGTATTAATATTTCTGTAGGCATACTCATTCTGAATTCAGCAGGGATCCTATTATTTTCCACCCTTGTACAATGTTCCTGAATCAAATCAGGAAGTGCAGGAGTAGCTCTTATTTGTTCTTCATTGATACTCACGGCAGATTTTAGATGTTTCTGCTCTGAAGGGTTAACTTTTGCAACTGATCTTTTGGAACATGCAGCATGCGATTCCCTTGTAAAAACTCCATCTCTAGAACCATCCTTTGTACAAATATGATCAATATCAACATTTGGAATTTGCCACCTTTGCTGTTGAAGACTACTTGTACTAACCTTAAAACTGGGTTCAAGTTCTTGCAATATAACATTTGGGATTTTATGTTTTTCTTCATTAATTTCTTTAACGGGTGCACCTTCTGTTAACTTAGAAAATGTTGGACTGACAAAATCCCCCCCCCCCCCTTGCTACTAATAGTTGTTGAATCTGCAATACCAACCGTATGGAATGTTCCACTTGGAATTGATCTTGTATCTTGTCCCTTTCCTGATCGAATATGCCTCTAGAGCTTCAATTCATTTTCTTTTGTTTCAATTTGCTTTCTCAAGTTCTCCAAGTCAGTCCCACTAGGTTTAGTTACAGATGAGCCAGGCTTGAAAGCATGTTTCTAGCCAATTTAACTATTGTGGCCAACAATAGGCTTTTTATTACAGGATGACTGTCGAGGTGGACCCTCTCCAGACCCCATAGAAGTCACCCCACCTACTTGCACTGTACTTGACATGGTTGTACGAAATGCAACTAACTACTTCTGCACCATAGCCATTTTCTTCCGCATCCCTGGGGTTTGTTGCGATGTTGTTGTAGCCATATGTGAGGAAGTTGCAAGTGATTGGCTTGCAGAAGTCCCACTTGTATTTTCCCCTGATGATCCATCTTTCTCACTTCGATCCACTCTCCAGCTTTGTTCTTCACCCTCACTGTCACTATCTCCATCAGAGAATCTAATCACAAGGTTATCATCTTTCTCTTCCGTTGCAGGGATCTAATAGAAGGATGTAGATCTTGTAAACTGGATAAGAAGACATCATTTTCCTTATGACCACATAATGGAACTAATAGTGCACTAGAAACTTGTAGTTGTGTCCCATTTCTGTCGAACAAATTATTTGTGGAAATAAATTTCCCAGATGAGAGTGGGTGTGGCGACAACTGATTTCTCTTCCTCTTCTTGTTGGGCATGGAAGCCATAGCCCTTGCTCTGAGTTCTTCAATGTCCATTGTGCTGAAGTTGACTTCTACACTGAACTTCTTCGACTTGGCAAGTAAAAAACGTAATTGGGGAGGTCAGACCCTCTCTTACTCTTACCGTTTGCTCTACCTTGCCTCTATCCTCCCGTAGAAACATACCCTATGTTATAATGTTGTACTAATGGAGAAAAGGGTTCCACTTCCATTCATTATTTCCTCCCATTTGGGTTTTGAGAAGAGCTCTCATCCCCAGTGAAGCATTCATGGGAGGTAAGACCTTGTTGTAATGGCCAAATCAACATTTACAACATATTCTCTTACAACAATATCATATGTATTGCTCTCATTTTCCATGACTCTAAGCATCTTATGTTTCAATTTCTTCACAAATAAGGGTCACTACAGTGATAATAAAAATGCTTATAATTTGATAAAAATAGGATTGGAGAAGATGTAGATGGCTGAAGACTGCAGATGACTTTTTTGAGCCTCTTAAACTCACCAAAGTGAGTAATTCTTTTGGTACTGTCACATATTTTATCTTGAAAATGGGATGCTGATACCATACAAACTCAACATGCTGAATAAGGATGGACAGATCTTACATGGCAGGTGTTGAATAACATTTCATGGACTTAAACTTTGTATGTGTAAATGGAATTCCACAAATAATTTTCTAACGAAATGAAGAAAGGAAACTATTGGCGCTGAATCTTGAGAGTGTTTGTAACTCCCCCCAAATCAATCAAAACCAAATTTAAAAATAAAATAAAAAAACTGTTGTGCCAAATTTTGTGTGGTATTTGCTCTTTTTTTGTGAAACTGCTTGGTAGGTTTTGAACAATTCTTCATGAACCTTAAACTTTGTACTTGTAAATATAACTCCACACCAAAATACGAGACCTAGGTCTTAGTGAGGCTCTTATATTCCATTGAAGAAGCAACGCATCCCACGTGGGGAGTCAGAGTGGAAGGCGTAAACATGCCATAGAGCCTGAAGGGAATTGGAACTTAAAACTAATTTATAATCAGATAATCAGGGCAGGGCACTTTCACATTCCACTGAAGCAGGATGGAGACATGCTTTATTACCCTTACGAAGAAATAGTTTCTTGTAGGCAGTTCAAATGGGGAATATGAACCTCATCATGATTTTCTCTATCCTTTGCTTCATCATAAATGTGTTTTTCATGGTCAAGTAAATTACTTCATTTTGAAAATCATAAATCTTGATAAGAATATGCCTTTATGTAACTGTGCATTATAAGAACACTGTAGAATACCAGTCTCTCCAACATTTTCGATAGGTTTAGTCAATCTCAAAAGCTTACTAGAATCTAAATTTTAGTGTAGTCTTATTTTAGGTGACCATACATTCTAAGGAAAGTTCAGTTCTTATCAATGGTTATTTCTCTCTGTGAACTGTTGTCCAATCATCATGGAAGTTGTTTCAGATCCTGTACATCTCAACACAGAGCTGATATATATTTTGTTATACCTAATAGTTTGAAAGTTTTTCTAGTTTAATTCATGCTTAACTAGTTGTCTTGCCTTTCAAATAACTGGTATCATCACCTAGAATCCAAATATACAACCCTTTAAAGGTTTCTCTAAAGACGCAATGTTGTAGGACTAGGGTATTTCTCTTTATATTTGCAACATGACTCTTTAATTATTGAATCCACTATTAGGTGCCCTTATAGCCAAGGAATAATGATTCACAAAGCATAACTCCTCCATACAAAATGGTACCTTGAAATAGTAAATGATTCAATGCTAAATACTTGCAATACTTGCAATTCCCCAAGTCAAAATACTTACAATTCTTTTAATTCTAGGTCTAGAGATCATTCTTGCAAGACATTACGGTGCATATGGAGTCAAGTCTCTAATTTTGTAAATGATAATCGTCGAGTCTCCATTAGCAATACGTTTCTGAATCTGCCTGGCTCTTAGAATTTTTATCACTTGATTTAAAGCTAATGCTTATGTGTTACTATAGGTGGTCACTGTTGACCACCAAGCATAAGTCAATTCCCACTGTCGCTTAGGATTATAAACAAACAACCTCCTCCCTCCCCACTACGGGCTGAAACTTGAGGACATATATTTGATTTTTCATGTATTGTTAGTATTTTTTTGAAAGCAATCACACTTGACGTCTCATCTATGATTTTCCCTTTTGACAGTGTTCAAGTTAATGAAATGAATGTAAGTACACAATTTAATTAGATTTTGGCTCGCATTAATTGCATTGGAAATTTGTTTAAATTAGGTGGCAAGTTTCCATTCAGATGGGATAGTGGTAAATTGATCTCTGTGTCACCTTTATTTGTTTATCACATTTTATGGTAGAAATCAAAGAGTATTCTTATTTTAATAAGGGGAATGTTTTTGTAACTACAACCTTTTTGTCTTTCTGTTATAGTGTCTTGAATTCCATTCTATTATTGGATTCTTAGCTTATGAGTTGAGTAACCGGCAAAGTGAAGGGCACCCATGACATGTGACTGTTGTAAAATCTAGTTTGATGGGAAAGGCTGAAGCCAAATTGCAGCCCTGGTGGGTAGGATTGGTCCTGGAAGGAGTCATATATTGACAAAGTCCATGACCAGAGGAGTTGATCCAAAGAAAGGCTCTCCTTAAGAAAATGTCAAAGTATGTTTGCACAATTTTGGTTGTTGTATGAGAGTTGCAAATTCAAAATAATCATGAGTGTAGGATGCACATTGTAGAGATTAACTTTAGAGCCAATCAAAGTGGTGACTTAGATATGTATTGCGGATGTTTTAATATTTTACTTGCATAGATGCAGTGCAGTGACATGGGTGCATTATTCCAATATTTGGTTGTGCTAAGTTGCTAGCATACTGTCATGCTCCCTTGGCATGTGCACTTTCATTATGGACACACAACATAACATAATGTGGATGAGCTAGCACATATGGACATGTTAACAATTCATCGAATGGAGGAGTCCAATGGCGACAGTGGATTGTCTTCCTTTTTTCCTTGTTTAAAATGAAGAGCTGCAATTGTGAGAAATGTAATTGCAAGTAAAATTCATGTATCATAAACATAATCCTGAGGAAAATATCATTTTTGAAGCATTTATAAATACGTTTTTCCTGGTTTTTTGCTATAATAAAGGATGCATTGATGAGTTAAACTTATTATATGTTTTCTTGATATCTGATACATCCCTATTCACATGTTATTTATCAGTGTCAGGAAAGTTTTTAATTATAGTTTATATCCACTAAAAATGGCAATTCATGGTATGACCTGTGTATTTTTAATAGGAGGAATGCGAAGATGAGGAGATTTTAGTTACTCCAGAATTTGGTCTTTATGGAAAGAATACTTTCTTGTTGCCTCAACTAACCTTTTCAGCAGACTGGGCTAGGTTTGAGATACTCAAACATAACTTATCTTTTGACGAGGGTCATACTTTTCAGTGGAGCTTATCTGACATAGAATACTTAAAGGTATTCTGGCTTTCCCAAGTGAGTAAAATTCTGGTCATTTTGTTGTCTTTAGGTACCAATTATTGGCATCTTCATATCTTGTGCTTCTGTGTGTTCGTTGATATGAAGTTCCTCAGCAAAATAAGTATATGTTTGAAATTTGAATGCCTCGACTTGGAATGGGATTTTCTTTTGCTGATATTTAATTCTGCTTTAAACAGCTTACCAATTTACAAACTTACAGTCCATCAGCCTCTCAGACAAGCAAGCCAGTTGCTTGTTGTAATACTTTGTGTCAATTACAAAATATAAGTCACCACCGGGGCACCTGATATAAGGTTTTCCATCTATCTATTTTGCTCATTTTGTCTTGCTAAGTCTTTTTGAGGATAGATAGCATAGGATATTTTCAATATTCCTGAACATATACTATATGTCATTTTGCAAATGAATGTTTCAGCAGGACACCTTATGAATCTTTTTAGACTCACTGTGGTGCATCATGGCCACTATCCCTATTTTGTAACATATAGGATCTGAGTGGTTTATTATATCAACCAATTCCCCCATTCAATTTTGATCAGTGTTCTCTTGTCTTGAAAAGAAAAAAAAAGTAAAATTCTGTGATTCTTGATGGTGAAAACTAGCATTTGATCAAGTTCTAACTTTTCTATAAACATATGGAAAGGAATTGGGTAATTGTTTCTAAGGCAGAATTCAGAGCAAAAAATTTAGGTCTTACATACAGTATTGAAAAGCTAACTATATATATATTTTTCCTATTTACAAACAGCAATGCTATCAGCACTGTCATTACTGCAATCAGAAGGAAGTGGGGAAATAGATGTAGCCAAAGCTGATGATGAGATGAGTATTCATGATATAGTTGTAGACTTGCTTCAGAAAACTAATGCACACATGTAAGATTCTCAATCACATATTTATGCATTGGATAAATTTGCAAGTCAATTCAATCGGATGCTGTTAGATTTATCCTTTTGCATATGTACAGTTTGTAGAAGATATTCAATGTTGCCAACATCTCTTCTTTTGATGTAGAATGGTCAAACAATCCAAGCTGAAGGAAAAAGAAAGAAATGAACAGAAGAGTGAGATGGAACAAAAATGGTTGCAGTGGGAGCTAAAAAGGGAGAAGGTTCAACAGGTTAGTTGGAATGTTATGGAAGAATGCAAGTTTTAAAAGGCAGGTTTTGGAGTTTTTACTAACATTTTTTATTACATTTGTAGGAAAAGGAACAAGCTTGTGCTCAGAAGGAAGCCAACATTCAAGTAAGATTCCAAAGCTACATCACTTTCTTTCATTGCTCATTGAAACACAATTGCATGATTTATTAATCTAGTTGTTGATGCAATTGTGAAAGTGAGAAGTTGACAATATCAACTTTCTTTGTTAGATTATTACAACTATGAGGACATGTTATCTTATATTGAGTTTATCGTGTTTTCTATTTATTCCATTTCATCAAGTTATTTATCAAATTTTTCCATCTTTTACTTCTGTAGTATATGTGGAATATACTTGTCTTAACATTACAATTAAACTTTCAAATTCAAGCAAGAAACCTCTTTTTCCAATTTAAAATTTATATCATTCCAATAGGGAAACACTTATACTTTGTGTTCCATAATGGCACCATATACAGTTGTTAACATCTTTAGTTGCCTTGAACCAGGAGAAGGAAAAGAAATGATAGCAAGAGGAGGCAGAAAAAGAATAGAAGTGACGTGAAAAGGAAGAAGCTGAGATGAAAAAGAAACTTGCAATACAAAAACAGGCCACACTGATGGACCGATTTCTTAAAAAAGACGCACCTAACACTCACACAATGCCCACTGTATTGAATGAAACAATTTATAATTCTTTGTAGGAAAATGCACAGATTTGCAGTGGTGTTATGTTGTCAATGGATAAAATATTACTAAAAGCAACATAGACAGAGATAGGGGATCTTCTAAGGTTGATGTTCTATCTTTTTATAAATGTCTAAATGTGGCATGAATATGTTGTGTTCTTTCTAGATTCTTTGAGTTGAATCGATTTGATTGTGCGAAGTACTTAGGTCACACCTGGTATCTTGGCGCCATCTTAATTGGTGCACTTCTGCACAAAGACATCTAAGTTGGGGCATTTGGCGTAAACCCAAAGTTGAATTGTTCAATGAACTTCGGTTGCATGGGGCATCTGCTAAAGCTGAAGCGCTGCCAAAATTGCAATCCTCTACAAACAAAAAATGGACATATAGTGAGGTTGAAGATCATGAGTTCATGTCAAAGAGCCTTGTAAATGATTGGGAAGAAGTTTTGAGTGATGGTTTGCCTTGAAATAATGGGAATACCACTGTACATAGAGAAAATAGGCTTCACAATAAGAGAAGAAACCTTTTGCAGTTTGATCACAACCATAGACCTGCTTATTATGGAACCTTCTCAAAGAAAAGGTGAATATAATTTGCATAATTTTAAGTTTATTAATTATCAAAGCAACAAGTTGTGTTTTAATTTGATAGCCCATGATGAGGAACATTTGAAACACCTTGAAGCTCATGGATTATTAATATTGCAGTAGACAAGAGGGAAAGTTTTGTTTCTGACTCTTTGTTTTTGATGCAGTGATGGCATTGGGATTCGAAATCCTTTCAGGAAGGACTCTTCTTTGGACTATGAGAATGATCGTGATGAAGAATGGGAAGAGGTACTCATCACTAAATCTCTTTGGTAAGAGTATTTGCAGTATTTTAATTAACTTTCTTACTTTGTTAAAAATTTCAGGAAGATCTTAGGGAAAGCATTTCTAACTGTGACAAGGATGATGAGGAAGAAAAGAATGAGGTTGACACATATAAGTTTCAATCTGAGGAAGATGATGACAGTGATGGGTTTTTTGTACCTGATGGATATCTTTTTGAAGATGAGGTAAATTCTACAGAAAAAGTTGTTTGATGGGGTTCTTTATGGAGTACATAAAAAGCGTTTGCTGTTATTTTAGTGTTTCCTGTTGCAATGTCCAAGTTTTATTTGGGGTAATTGAAGGTTCATCCCCTTGTTTTAGTGTTTCTTCTTGCAATGTCCTAGTTTTATTGGGTGTAATTAAAGGTTCATTCCCTTGTATTGTTGCTAGAATTTACCTCAAAAGCAGGGTTATTATAGAAGTATATAATTTGAAATCAATCATTTAATTACTTAGGGGATGTATATAGTTGAAGATATTTATTGGCCCTGATGACTATTAGTAATCCGTTGAACTGCACATCTAATGGAGTTACAGGAAGGGATCTTGACGGAGCAGTTGCTATAAATGGTTGTTATATTAACCTTTTTTTTATAATCTTCTACAACCTTCCTATGGGCTATCACCTCTTCCTCTTTTACCACACTTACATCATTGCCCTCTCCTTCAAAAATTTCTTTAAAATCTATAGCAATCTTAGTGTTGTTCTCCTTTTACTTATAGCCTCAATGGGGTTGCTTCTTCCTTCCCCTAATCCACACATTCATAAACAAGAAAAGTGTTCATTAAACTCTTGTCCTCATGGGTATGTCCTCCAGGGACTCTACATACTTGGATGCACAATAGATGATTGCTGCATTATCATCATTTTCCAACTCTAGTAGAACATCAAATACCTACTGCTTATCATTTTCTCTCAGCTCCCTTGCATGGATATTTAGATTCATATCCTCTTCGTAGAAGGTTTCCTCAATATCTTCTCTTTTGACACAGTAATGTTGTAATATGTAGAACATTCAATGTACATAGATCCAACTTTAGGATATTCATCAAACACTTTAAAATGCATTTAAGATGTATTTTGATGATGATGATCCACTTGATGGACTACCTATAATTTTTTTCTATTTTTTATATTCCATTGGAATTCCTATGCACCATCTTATTTATGTAAAATGTTTTAATGACATTGAAGGATAAAACTATATTTCATGGAATCATATGTATAATTTATATTCATTTTTTTTTGTATTTTTAATATAGTACTATGTTATAGTTGTAAAAAAAGCTATCTCTTTTTATCCGTATTTAATTTATGTGATTGTCATATTTTTAATTATATATAAGTTTACGAGAGTTCCTTAAAATGTTTAAAGCACATGCTTCTCTTTATTTCATTATTTCAATAAGCTAAAATACATGTTTATCTTTATTTCATTCTTTCAATAATTTACACAATACAATGAAAAAACATTACAATTTTTCTTGTGCTAATTTTATTTATTTCATTGTTTCAATAATTTGCACAATACAATGAAAAAACATTACAATTTTTCTTGTGCTAATTTTATTTATTTCATTGTTTCAATAATTTGCACAATACAATGAAAAGCATTACATTTTTCCTTATGCTAATTTTAGTTACAGGAAAAATTGTATATAGCTCTTAGGAATTAGTTTATCATAAATACTAGTTACTGGTAAGTTGTAATAGTAATAATTATGTAGTTTGTAGATTGCTATCTATCATAAATTTGTTTGAATATCATCATTGTCAAGCAATAACAACTTCTTAAAGGGTGCTAGCTCAATGGTAGAGCACTTGCCTAATTATAGGCAAGAGGTTGGTGGTTCGATTCCTCCGTGCCCTATCATAAATTTGTGACTACAAAAACGACTAAATTCACATATATACGATTATTAGTAGCTAATTTCCCGTATCTTAGTCGTATTTAGCTTAGTCATTAATATGTTAACATCTAGTAATTTATTTAGTCATATATTTGGTCATTAATTGTTGCAATCAGTGACTAAATTAGTGACTAAATCAATGACTAAATCCGTGACAAAATTTGTGACTAAATCAACGACTAAATCATTAACTATCAATGACTAAAACAATGACTAAATAAATGACTAAATCATTGACTATCAATGACTAAAGCATTGTCTATCAATGACTAAATCATTGTCTATCAATGACTACTAAGTCAAGCTATTAATGACTAGTGAAATACAACTAGCTATAAGATAGTGGAAATTAGCTACTATTAGTCATCAACTCAAAAATAATCGTTTATAGCCTGATTTTAGCCATTTTTTTAGTCATTAATTTCTCATTTTGTACTAGTGACAACCAGGTAATATCTACCCTACTTCATGGTTCAGGGAACCATTTTCACTACTCGCAGCCATGTTTTGTCGATTATATGGTGAGACAAATTGCACATTTTTCAAAGCAGAATGGGTTCCGGTAGCCCAACACATTATTGTTACTGGTGAGTCTTTCAATTGGGCTCAAATATTATTTGTTAATTTGCGAGAGCAAATTGATAAATACCAGAAAACCTGGGAAAGCAAAAAACCTCAATTTTAGATGTCGGCTTATGTCATGGACGTATTTTGTGCGACTTCGTTATTTCTTAACCTAGGTTGGAATTGGCAGAAGGATTATCCACCGGTCCATATTTAATGCTCTGACATGTGGGAGGATACTTTTGTTCCTCGCATATATGAGATCTGCGACCTTTTCTTAGGGTCCATGTATCATAAGATTTTCAAGGCCGATGCTCCAGCATTTTCAACAAAAGCTAGGGATTTAATTAGTCTGCGTGGAGATTGGTACGTCGAGGAATATTTCTCTTATTTTAGAATTTGGGGAAGCAACACTGTGCATGTGTTTCCCATAATTGTTCCAGACCGGATGGTTTTATAGGAATTTTCCTTTCAAACCGTCATTGATGGCACCCATGCAAAATTGGCTAAGCACAAGAGGAATGTAACCTTTGTCTCTTGTTGGATGAAGAGGTGTATGATCATATCCATTCTTCTGAATGTAGTGAGATTGAGCCCTTGCCATATAGCATCTTATAGGGAGTCTATTGCATCTCTCTGAAGGAGGCAAGATTGCATGGCGTAGCGCAAGGGTCTTTCCTTTCTGAGTGTCAGGTGAGTTTCCAGTCATCTTCCTAGCTTCCAGTTTGGAAGTAGGGACTGAATCTAGATATGAGTCACCTTGAATCTCAATCTCATAAACTGATAAAGATGGATCTGCAATACTAGTAGAAGCTGTAAAAGAAGTAGATGCAATGATTTTACCTTCTCTTGCAAGTGGCTACTGAGAGTGCATTGATTCTAAAGGAGGCATGAAATGTGAGAACTCATATGGTTTTTAAGCTTGATTTGCACACCCTTTGCTATGATGTTCCCGGTAGAGATATCTGTGATCTCCACTGAGTCAAGAGCAAAAATCACTCGCTTTGGAGATCCAGTATGGGTCATTTGATAGACAAATAATGGGTTTGAAGCTAGGGAGGGAACAAATAGCACATCTTTGAACCTTCCATGTTCAAGCTTGATAGAGCCCTTCCCTTTTTTTTTGACTTTACTATTATTTCCCATCTGAATACTAGGACCATCAAAGGACTGAAAAGAAGAGAATGATTCTCTGGATGCAACCATATGGTTGGAAGCTCTAGAATCAATGAGGAAGACATGTGCTGATGTTCAACAAGTCTTCAGTGCATGGCCTTTCCTTTGGTATTCTTCATCTTCTTCTTCAGATTCATCCTTCCTTGCACTAGCAGGTACAAAAATGTTATGTTTCTTCAAAACTAGAGCCATTTCATCAAGTTGTCTTCTCATACAGGAGCTTTCTAAACGAAAGCCCCTTCCATAGTAAGAGTATAGGACCTTTCCTTTGCCATTCTTCTTGCTTCTCTTCGAACCTGAAGGCTCCTTTGACTACTCTTTCTTCACAGGAGACTCATCTCTTTGCTTCCCTTTGTCATTCGCTACCTTATCTCCTCTTGCAACTAGATCTTGATCTTTGGAAGATCGAATGATCCCTGTTTGGATCAATTTATCATTCTTAGAAATGAGAGATTGGATGAAGGCATTAAGAGTGGGCATGTTCCAATTTGGAGTAGTGAGCCTTACTGTTTGGAAGGTTGATACAAAGACTGAGTAGTCTGCATTGAGCTTTATGAGAATGGAAAGGATGAGTTGATCTTCATCCTTCTCCACTTTGCATTGCTTCAACTGATATATCAGGTTCTTGAACTTTGTGAAGAATTCATTCAGTGATTCGAAGTTGGATGGATTAAGAGTGATCAGATCATTTTCTAGATGATGGATCCTCATCTCATCCTACTTATCAAATAAGGAGGCAAGCTTGTCCCAAATATCCTTGGGAGTCTTCAATCCTTGGATGTGGAATCGAAGATCTCTAGAAACTGAGGAGAACAAGTGTCCATGGGCTTCATCAAGCCTGTTCAAGTACTTTTCTTTGTCATGATCTAAAGCTGGCACTACCTTTGTTTCTTCTATGAGTCTAAATAACTACATGGTGCGGAGCATTACCACCATGTCTTCCTTCCAATGGTGATAGTTGAAGGGAGTGAGAGGCTCTACTGGATTCACCATTTTGAATGCAATAAGAAGGACTGAGCTGCTGTAGAGAATGCAGTGAGAAGAAAGGGCTTCTTGTAGCGAATGCTGTGACAAGAGCTGATAACTTGTGACACAATCAAACATACAAAGTAAGATCGATAGTTTGCACTTTTGGAATTTCCTTCACACCCAGCATAGTTGATCAAGCAAGCTTGATCAACAATTTCCTAACTTGGGATATTAAGTGGTAAATTCTCGGCTTTTGGTGCAGTACTAGATGGAGCAATTTTGCACCAAAAAAATGATCCAGCTGGAGAACTCATGCACGATGATCCAGAAAAATGAAAACCCACGATGGTCACGATCTAATCTTGACTTAGATCAGAGAACTCTAATTTCACTATAGAATTTCCAAAGGCGTGTTGTTAAACTTCGCAGGACATTAGACATTAAAAATGGATGATCAAAGGGATGGGATATAACTTAAACCCTGTGACAAATGCGATCACCCAAAAAACTCAACAACGATTAGGATATTCATTTAATCTCCACGATCATTAAGATTTCTTCAAAGTTGTGACCAATAGTTCGCAGAATGAATTCTTGAATGGGCGTTCTTACGGCTGAAGGTTGAGCGCAGATCACAGTCATCGTAAAAACTATTGTTTCAAGGTGCGGAAGAGCGGTTGGAATGGTGATAAATGGAGCAACTACAGTTGGAATGACGATAAATGGAGAAACTGAAGGAAAAGGACTGCAGGTATAGTGCATGAACTAGCCACCACAACAACCTGCAACGTCGTTTCTAGATTGCAGCAACCATGCAGTACATGTAACAACCCGGTTTTGACCCCATTTCATTAACGTATATGATGTAAATATTATATCGAATCATGACAAGGAATTCAAGGCCAAGGCCCTGTCATTGATCAATGTTTGGTATATAGGCGATCATGGTTGATGCTTATGGATTTCTATGCTGAGTCAAGCACATGGTAAAAATCATGTAAATATGCAATATAATGAAAACCCACAGCTAGCTATGTCAATGCAATGAATAATGAGATGGGGGCATGATTTTCCTAAGGATAAGGGGGTGGGAATGTGAACCTTGAGCCTATTTGGGGAAAAGCCATGTGTCATGGGGAGAACCCATCAGAATTGGCAACTACTGTCTTTGTTATCTTTTCTTCCTAACCATTTATTCTACCAGAAGGTGGTTGAGGTAGTTACTGCTTGAAAGAGGAAGAGTATGGGCAATTTCGAATGGGGCAGATCACCTAGTTATGGAGTGTCATTGTTTTCTTGCAGGGACAAGAAAACACCAAAACCATATGTCAGTCTGACCATGCATTCATGCCTGATTTTCCCACCCTCATGTTTTGAGAGCGGCGGAGGGGATCAGGCATTCATCATCATCTTCACTCCCCGATCTTTGTGTAGAAGTGAAGAACATTAGAGCTTTCCTTCGGTGTATGTATCCTTCACGTCCTACGAGTGTGTCTTTCCTGGACATGGTGGTATTTGCTGTGTTGCAGCATTCTCGTAGATTACAGAGCGTATGAGACCTTGATACTCGTGTTCGGAGTAAGCCTGTGATGTAGAGTCTCCCTGTGGTTATTATGTTGTGAAACCTGGTTCAGGTCTGACTATGTGAGAGATTTAGGAATGGGAGAAATGTAGAATGTGCTTGATAAACCTGGTGTGGAACCTCACAATAAGATAAGCGTGACTGGTGAACCTGCCATGCACATCCTGAAGAGCACTGGAAGGGAAGGTGTAGCCTGAGGGACTGTGGAGCAGAGAAGGGGACACTTCCTTGTGTTGGGTGTGTAAGAAGAGGGGGATCTAGGCCACATAGATCTTGTGAAGGTGTCCTTAGCTCTGTTGATGAGCTCACTAGCTTAGCAGTTCTTCCTGACCATTTCCTTAGAATCCTGTTAAACCCATCTATTGGCTTGGCTATGTCTGCTGCACCTGAGCTGGTAAGTAACCTTTGGATGGACATCCTGATAAACCCAACTGTGTTGACTTGGCTGAGTGTTATTACACCCTGATTATGTGTGAGTCTACAATTTATCCCTTATTCCTTGAGGAAATCATGCCTAGCTCGGGGCTGGCAGTGTTGCTGAGAGACTAAGGAGCACACTGGCCTACGGTTGGGTGGAACATTGCAGTGACATAGCTGGTTGTGGGGCAAGTTCTGTTCAAAGATAAGTGCTCTTGTCTATGTTATTATGTTATTCTCTGTAACTATAATGATTGCATTGTATTTGCTTGATGGAATGTGATGAACATGTTGCTATGCTGAGTTATGCATTGTTCCCTGAAATAACTGTAATTGTAGGCATCTGTGTGTGTTTTTCCTTCAATGCATTTTACTAAGTTGTAGGGTAGATTGGCCAGTTTGGTAATGGCCTGGATGATCAGATCGATCCAAGAATTCAACTGAAAAGTTGAGTTTTCTGCTAGAAGTCCTCATTTGTGCAGTTTGCGGGATTAAGGATTTTGTAGGATGCGGTACGCGAAACGTTGTTTCGTAGATTGTGGTTTCTGCAGATTTTCCTTCTGCAACTTACAGGATGCAGGGTGCGAAACGTTGTTTTGCAGATTTTGGGTTTCCTAGATTTTCTTTCCGCAACTTGCGGGATGCGGGATCGCGCTGTTGCAATTTCCATATCTCCAATCCCGCAAGTTAAGTTTCTGTGCCGTCGATCTTTGCAGGATGATTCTTTTCCATTGATCTATTTTTGATGCGAGAGGTGGGATGCAGGCTGCAAGAAGTGAGCTTGAGATTTTGTGTAACTTCTGACCTTGCATCTCGGGCTTTCCGCACCGTTGATTTTTGTGGGCGAATTCTAAACCGTTGATTTAGATCTGGTCTGCAGGATCATTTTCGATCGCTGATTTCGTCGCGTTTTCTTCTCCATCATCCGATCTCCTTTGATATTTTTCCTTGTAGATTGTGGAACTGATCCATGGAAGATGGGAGGGAGCGTGATAGTGTTGGAATTGTCGAGATGTGGTTCACGAGCATGCCCTGTGTTTCGATGAATAGTGAAGGTTCTTGATGAACATTTTAATTCCGCATAATTATGGCGTATGGGTACGTGACATTGTGGTATCAGAGCCAGGGTTGCAGCGTTGGGCCTGGATGGGCCGAAAAGCAGTAAAAAAAAGTACAACGTGGTATCAGCGCTGTCGGTTACAGCATTGGGCCTCGATAGGCCAGGTGATAGTAAGTAAAATGGTTGTGATTTTGAATTACTGCATATCTAACAAATGGTGTTGATAACAGATTTTGCAGAATCATAGTCACCTTCAAAGTAGCATTCGAGGATACAGAGACCATGAAATCGATCCAACTATTATGCGGAAGAGGATTTTCATGCAAAGATGAGGGATTGGAAAGAGAAATTTCGTTAACCCATGTCTTGCTAACTATATGTATATTGTATAAGTTTTGTGTACATAATATTATGGCATGATAATGCTGAAAATGCAGAGATTAGATGGATGGTATGAACATGTACTAGTTAGCATATTCATAAATGATGCACAGTGCATGAGAATATGTTTTTGCATGCATATGATATTACATATAGGTAAAAGTAGTGGGATCTTACATATGCAATGAACCACTAAAGGTAAATATTTTGGTTGATAATTAGTATTGGTGGTAAGACCAACGACAATAGGAGCATGGTTGATTTTGATGATGTTGTTGCCCACGACCAACAACCTTATGAAGAAAAGGATAAGGCAACAAATCCATGATTAAGAAGTTGGTGGGTGAATTCTGCAATCTTCTGTAAGAGACCAACTAAACTGGTAACATTAAGGGTGTAAAGGGGAGCCATGCAGGTAATGGTTTAATTATGATGATTGCATAAGTGTTGAAAGGGGATTGGGTAAGAATCCATTGAACCATATTTAGTAATCATATAATGGTATGCATTTAGGATTGAAATGCATTCATGTGAATCAATATAAGGTAGCATTGAGTGGATATGCATTAAGAGATTTTATAAATCTTGTAGATATGCATTGAGTGAATGCATATGAAAAGTTTGAGTAAATGTGGTAAATGTGCATGCATAAGTGTGGGTGCACATGTTGTGATGCATTGCATGAATGCATAGGGATGGTGCGTGTGTTATTGCAAACTAAATAATGAATGAAATGATGAATTGATGATAATTCTAGGATCATTTAATGGGTCGTAATGAATGTGGAATGGTAAGTGCATGAAGAGGGTATTCATGATCGATGGGCTGCCGTAATGCTCTATGGGAGGGCAAAGTTGTATAAATGATATGACTGAGAAATAAGAATATCTAAAAGTTTCATTTAAGTTGCATAAATGATGTGGCTGTACCTTGAAATTTTAGTATGATAATGATTCACGTAAAGTAAATGAGTTTTGGTGATATTGATATGTTAACAACCGGAAGGGTTTGAAGTCTGGAGTGTTATAATTCTGAAAATGCTTCAGTGACTGTGGCGGCAATGAAATATTATATGCATAGAGACTTACAAAGTGTTTGGCTGATTGAAGTTTAGATTTCAGGTAGATTGTTTTGGGCATGTCAATGTGGTAAGTCCATGACGAAGGCTAGAATCTACCATGGGGAAGAGACAAACCTCATGAGAGGAGTCTCATGGTTGTAAAAATAGTTTATGTGCAGAACGAATTGTCAATTTGGACTTGTAGAGAATTTGCTGATAATTACTAATCACCATTGGCTTGCATAAAATTGTGTCATGAGGATGTGTTGTAAGTGGACGTTCATGTTATGCTAATAAGCATAAAATTATAATGGGAAAAGTGGTTCCACTTACAAGAGACAAACAATAAGGGGATAGCCTCATTGCTAAGCAAACCAATTTTTGTAGAAGACAGAGTTACCAATTCGTATTGAATTTAATTGTTAATGACATTGCTTGGTTATGAAACAATCAGATTTGGTTTGTATACTGACTGTTTGACTATTTGATGAATGTGCCAAGGATACACATTGCAGGAAGACCATGTGTGATGGCCTGCAGGAGCCAAACTTCATGGGAAGGATCCGATGTATTGGAAATGGGTTTCGGGTGAAACTCCATTAGGCATTTTGGTAATGTCCCATCTGCACTACATAATTAGTAACCAATATGAGTGGGATGGTGGAGATTATGTCAGTAAGACATATGTGGGATATGGAATGTAAAAAGGAGTTGGGATGGCAAACCGAGGGACTGTCAACTCAGAGAAGGGAGCCCCCATTCCTCATTAATGAAGAAAGAATACATCTGCAAATGGATAAGTGTTTTGTGATTCTAACTTAGAATATGCATATCTAATTGTTAGAATCAAGATACAGAGCATGTTTTGATTTTATTTCCATTATGATAGACTGCTTAAGTATGACTATGGCCTACATGGCTCACATCAAAAAGGGGTGCACACTTTCCCGATGTCGGGTCATGATAGGGTTTTCAATATTGATTACATCCTAGGGAGTGGACACACTCCTAGTGTTTCAATACTTGATAAGTGAATGTTATGAAGTATGGCCACA
>LPNX010039503.1:0-18448 GCA_001517045.1 Pseudotsuga menziesii | reverse complement strand
TATTCCAATGGATACAATATTCAATCAAATACACATCATTGGACAGGAAAAGATAGTTCTTATTAATATAAATCAGAGATTACAAGATAGATACAATCTCTGACGGCACGTCTGCGAACCGGAGAAACTGAATCCCCCACTTGGGCCTCCACCACCTCAATCCTCCATCTCATGATAGCAATCTCACTAGCAAAAGGAAAGCTTGGGAAGAACACAAAAGTGCTCCAAAGGGACAAAGGGATGCAGACTCAAGCATAAATTCCAGCAACAATGGACTATAGTTTCGCTGCTTTCAATCTCTCTATTTGCCTTCAATGTACCAAGGGGTTCCTTATATAGCTTTACCAGGGATAATGAAGGGTCGAATTCGAGCGATCTCAAGGCATATGGAAGGCCAGGAGTTGAATGAGTCGGATCCATGTCAAGGAAAAATCCAAAAGGATTTGGACTATGCACACATCTTGATGTACGCAGTTATAGGAGTCAAACCCGCGTATGTACGTGGTTATTGGGTAAAAATCCACGTATATCATTTTTTATATAGTTTTAGGGATGATCAAGGAAACATCAAAGGATAAAATATGGTCCATGGGGTCTAAAGAGTCTGTAGTGGGACAGGGGAAGGCCATACAAAGTGTGATTCACCTGGAGTGGTGAAATCTGCTATAACACTGACCATTCTGGTTTGAAGTATTTGGTTAACAATCCTGTGTTAGGTGGAAGGATATACAGATGGCTGATTTTGTTTCATGAGTATGACTTTGAGATCATAGTTAAGCCAGGAAGACTTAACCTGGGGCCTGACCACTTGTCGAGGCTCGAGTCAGGAGAAGAACCCACTAGTTTGGACGAAGGTCTTCCTGATGCCCAGTTGTTTGCCATCCAGATGGTTGATGACTATTTTCAGGATATTGTTTAGTACTTGTCTACAGGTTTTGCACCCCCTGAGATGACAACACAGCAGAAGAAGCAGCTGGTGGTTAGAGCAGCTGACTTTACCTTGATAGCAGGATAGCTATATAAGATGGGACCAGATGAAATACTGCTCAGATGTGTCCTAGAGCATGAAAAGCCATTGATTTTGGCTGAGGCACATTCTGGAGTAGCAGGAGGTCATTATGCAGGAAAAACTACATCATAGAAGATTCTGACAGCTAGATTGTGGTGGCCTACGATTCATAAGGAGGCAAGAGAATATTGCCACAGCTGCGATATCTGTCAGAGGACAGGAAAACCATCCAGGAGGGATGAAATGCCTCTGGTTCCACAAGTAACTTTACAAGCATTTGAAAAATGGGCTATTGATTTTGTTGGACCAATCAATCCCCCTGCAAAGAAATCTGGATCAAGATACATTATTACAGCAACTGATTACCTTACCCATTGGGCCGAAGCTCAACCAGTCAAGGACTGTAGTGCTGCTACAGCTGCGAAGTTCATCTTTGACAATATCTTGTCAAGGTTTGGATGTGCTAGAATTCTTATGAGTGATCAAGGATCACATTTTCTGAATAAGAATATTGAAGCATTGACCGAAGAATTTCAAGTATATCATCAGAAGAGTACTGCCTACCATCCTCAAGCAAATGGAACTGTCGAAGCCTTTAATAAGATTCTTGAGCACGCTCTGACGAAGGTTTGCAATGTTAATAGAAATGATTGGGATCTTAGAATTCCAGTAGTATTATGGGCTTATAGAACCACTTGTAAGAAGTTGACAGGCCACACACCTTTTAGGCTGGTGTATGGACAAGAAGCAGTTATGCCCATGGAATACATTGTTCCTAGCCTCAGAATATCTGCCTTCACAGAGATGGATAATCCAGCTATGTTGAATGAAAGGCTAGCGAAGATACTGGAACTAGAAGAAGAGAGATTCATTGCAGGATTCCAGCAGCAAGTACAAAAATCTAGAGAAAAAGCATGGCATGATAGACACATTAAGAAGAAGCATTTCCAGAATGGTGATCTTGTGCTCTTGTACGACAGTAAATTCATGAAGTTCCCAGGTAAGTTCAAGACACATTGGAAAGGACCATACATAGTTCAGAAAGTTACCAATGGTGGCACAGTTCAGTTAGCTAAATTGAATGGAGAAATTTTTCCCTCCATGGTGAATGGAAGTAGATTAAAGAAGTACAGCAACAAGCCTGTACCCCCTGATCAGAAGTAATAGCAAAAAGAAGAGTCTAAGTCCTAAGAACAGTTGAAATTTGGTACTAGACTATAATGAAGCTATTCTCAGAGAGATTTGACAGATTGTTGGAAGTGTCGAAGGGTGTCGAAGCTCGAAGTTCTGTCGAAACTATGTCAGGATGTGTCGAAGGTCTTATTGTGGCGAAGCTAAAGTTAATGGTTGTACCGAAGAAGAAAGGTGTGTCAAAGCTTAAAATGCGATCGTTGAGAAAAATCAGATTTGGCGGCATTGGTATGTTAACTGTATTAACTTCCTGTAATGATGAGATTTTATGGAATCTAGTGTCGTTTGGACAAGATATAGCTTTGTTCGGTTAGATTTGGTGTCTTTAATGCATAGTTATGGAATATTTGGTTGTTGGATTCTATAAGAAGACACCCAGACCTGCGAAGTTTGCATTACACATTTTCTTGAGTTTTACAGTTCAGTCCATGTCAGTTGATCGCGAAGTCCAGGAATTGTTGAGAGAATTCAAACAGAGGGGTCTGCAGAACCTTATGAGCAACCCACCTGCATATGCACCTTGCGAAGGGACTCCCCCAGCACCGAATCAACCAATGCAGACATGATCAACCAGAAATAAATTCAAGGCAGAAGTTCGCTCTAAGCAGAACGAAGAAAGACACCAGCCATCAAAAAAGACACTGGAGGATCCCGAGATGAATCCTGCTGGTTCCACAGAGCTCCCACCTGAAGGTTTTGAAGACTTCGGTGAGGATGAGAATGTTGTATCACAAAATCCACCATATATTTCGCCTGTTCAACTAGGAGTTCAACCACCTTAGCGGACAGCCAAGTTCACATTACGCACCCCTTCGCTGCCACAGGGTGTGCAGTTGGTCGGAGCGATGACAGGGAAAATAGACCGGATCAAGTACGTAGACCACGATATGAATGATCATGGGAAATTTCTGTAGTTCGCACCTGGGAAATACTTGCACTCTGTCCATTATCCAAAGGCTGGTACGACGCTACTGGAAGTGAAACAGTGGGCTGCTGGCTTGGAGCAAGCTGGCTTGTTGAAGATGCTGAATGTCCCCCACTTTGGTTGCAGCACACAGGTTACCATAGTGGTCAAGCAGCTATTGGCGTTGGTGCATGATGGGCACCTATGGATAGGAAGCCAATGAATTGCCATTGATGGAGAGCCCATTCACAGGATTACAGGCTTGCCAAAAGAAGGGCCTGATCCTGGCATTGAGTTCGTTGGAAAGCATGAAGACACGAAGCTGGTGCAACACATGAAGGACCGCTTCGGCCTGACGAAAGGAAAATGAGGGTATCAAACCTCGACAATTCGACATCAAAACATCCACTTCGCCGCAGCGCTACTAGCATGCAAACTAATGCGGAAGTGCAGACCCAATGAAGTACCTGCCCTGATTGTCAGTATTGCTGCGAATTGCGCCGAAGGCTACAGTTACAAATGGGCAGAGTACATTGCTAGAGAATTCTTCAAAGATGTACGCAATGCGTAGGAGAAAGGTAGACCCTTTCATTACTCATGGCTGTTAGTGCTTATTGCACTGGTAGGATGGAGAGAACATACCGAGGCATAGTTTGTTGATGTGCCTCCACACATGCCTAGTGCAGCAAGGTACGTATCTCTTTGGGTTTCACAGGATAAAACCTTGCAGAAGATGATGAACTATGTGTTCACCTTCTATGCCTTGAATATTTCATACGAGATCCTGAAGACACCGCGGCTCAGTAATGAGCTATTTTCTCAGTATGCGGGAGTGGCCAATTTCAGGGTTGATATGCATCATGTCTTCATCCAGGCCCGCGTAGTTAACAGGCATAAATGGTCAAATTTGCCATACATGGTGAATGAGGAAGACATCCTCACAGTAGTTCAGCAGTGCCCGACTGAATGGATGAAGGACACAGGAACAAGGCCGAGCATACCAGTTCCCCTAGTAACAGATATGGGTGTAGGTCCTAGCTAGACATAGCAGAATGACCCATTCAAAGAAAGCGACAAATAAGATGAGTCACAGCAGAGCGAAAGTGACCAGGGTGGAGATGATGGAGCTGATGATGAAGAAGAAGAATCGGTCAAAACCATTTCATACCCCAATCGCCCAGATAAGCGCAAGTCTCTCGAAGTAGAGGAAGTGACGAAGCCTTCACCGAGAAAGAAAGCTAAGGCGTCGAAGGGAAAGAATATTGTTGAAGAGCCCGCTGTGATGATTGAAGAGCTTGATCAGGCTCTGACAAATTCTACAAAATTATTAACCAGCAAATGGTCATAGTTTGCAGCTACGCACCTTGATGCGTTCACCGACATAGCGCAGCGAATTGAAGAACTGAAGGTGTTAGTAGAAAGAACAGCAACTAGCGCTGCAGCAAGTAATACCCCAGTAAGCGCACAACCAGATACTCGGCAATGGCCAGCTAGAAGCAACAGAGGATAGGTCCCAAGTGCGGCCTTCATAATAACTGACGCAGCATCTCGAATTGTAGATGAGCATGACAGTTGAGATAGACTACGCTAAGTTGTCTATGCCGGAGCTGCATCTGTGTCAATTGGAACTCATGAAGCTGATCCGAGAACGAGATAGCTACTCACACATGCAGTTTGAAAATGCCACGAAGCAGAGTGAGATCCTTGCAGCGCAGTTGGAAGAAGCTGAGCAGAAGAAGAGGGAAGCAGAAAGCAAGCGGGCTACACTAGCGTGAGTGTTGGATGAGGCATGTCGAAGTCTCCCTGACTTTGACATATAGGCTGAAGAAGAATCAGAAGAAAGGATCGTCAAGCTAAAATAATATGCACAACAGTCTCAAAGCGAGATAGAGAAGATGAAAGCGGAACATGAGGCTCAGATTGCGGAGCTTCAACTGTGCATCATTCTTGAGAGTCCTCCAGAGGTCAGAGAACAGCGCCGCAGAGATATTCAAGCCTTAGCGACGAAGATCTCAGATCTTGTAAGTAGTGCCTCAAAGCTCCTAGATGAAAGTGTCGAGGCCTGGGAAAACTTACAAGACAACCCAGAAGTGGAAAAGTTGCAAGAAACCATCAAGCAGTGACAGACAGAGTTGGATGCATTCAAAGCGGAAATCAAGACATTGCCTCCTCTGTAGAAGATGCTTAAGGTGAAGCATAGCAATGAGCTGTAGCGAGAAATTGAGTCATGCAGAAGGAAAGAAACATTGTTGGTGAACTCTGTGCAGCCCCTTATTAACGAGGCCTTGGAGTTGAGCACTGCCGGGGACAACCAGCTCAAAGTCCTGAAGGAGTATGATGCGTTTGCACACGAAAAGGTCAGCGAAGTATCTATAGCAACATTGGAGGAGATAGTGGAGAAGGAGCATGCATCCAAAGATATCATGTGCAACATCAACAAGCAATTTACTATCTTGGCCAATAAGATTCTTCCACCAGAAAAGCAGCAGAGTGCCCCGGGATGGGACACTGGTGAGTCTTAGGGGCCTGTTGGGGTGCGGACCTTAAAGGTCCTTAATTTTGGCAACTCCATGGTTTTGGTGTGAAGCTTGTAAGTAGAGTTGTGGCCCAAAATAGTCTTATGGGTTTCGGGGTTGGGTTGAAGCCCCTCTTTTTGTAATTAACCCATGGTTTAAACTCATGGTTTTTAAGCTCATGGTTTAAGCCCATGGCATTGTAATAGTGCACTTGTATAAATAGGCACTTATGTAGAAGAAGAAGAGGCTTTTTGGTGTTATGATGTTATGATAATATGACAAAGCTAAGATCTATTTTAGGGTTTAAGGTTAAGTCCCAGCTGAGTGCGTGGACGACCTCTACAGCTGAGTGCGTAGAGGGTTTGGGAAGAAAGGCATCTGCAGCTAAGTGCACAGTTTTGGGTTGTTGGGAAGATCTGCAGCTGAGTGCGCAGATCAGAACTGTGTGTTTGTAAAGTGTTGAATATAAACACAGTTCTGTGGACGTAGCCCCTACACTGGGGGTGAACCACGTATATCTTGTGTTGTGGTGGTTCTTTTATGTTGTTTCTGTTATGTTTTTATGCATTTGATAAGTAGATGAATGATAAAGTAAGATAAACTGTTGAGTATTAAATTCGCTATGAATTCCCTGTTAATGGTTAAGTAAGAAACTGCCCTTTTATCTAAACTGCGAAGCTATTTAAGTGAATGTCGAAGCTTTGTACTGCATGATTATTCTTTATTAAGGATAAAGGTACAGTAATATCCCTCTTTTGCCTACAGAAACCTAATTTTGCAGCACCCCATAGCTGTTTCGGGTGAGACTGCAACCTGTTTGCAGGTTGTTGCCGAAAGGGCCAACACTGTGGGTCTCTTTGTTGGTGCGAGGATAAAAGGATAAGAACCCAGGTCTGCCCTAAGCTCCAATAACTTTCAGTGTGCTTTTAGTATTTTCAAGATGGTTTTGAGTTTAGTGTCCATATCTGTTTATACCATCTTTTGGTCATGCAGATGGCTTTCTACGGCTTCGCTGATGGTGCTTGCCACCACACCTTGAATCTCGACTCGGCTGCTTGGGTCCTCTATTCCCCAGCTGAATATTTGGTCAGTTCAAGAGCAGTTTGTATAGGTCCCACTACTAATAACATCACCGAGTATGAAGCAGTCATCGGTCTTCTGACTGAAGCTGCCTCCCGGGATTTTCGTGATCTAGTAGTCTTGATGGACTCACAACTTGTGGTTTGAAATTTAAACCATGTTTACACCATTAGAATCCCTGTGCTCCTCCGCCTCTTCCGAAGAGTACATTTGCTAGAAAGATCATTTGAAACCATCACTTATAGGCATATCCCTAGGGAACAAAATGTAGTTGCTGACTCATTGGCTAATTACATCCTAGATTGGCATATTTCCCATTGATGACATTGAAATCAAACATGGTACATTGTAAATAAACATTTAAAGACACATAAAACTCATGTAAAATACATTGACCATTTGAGACATATAAACACTAGGTAAAAGTCTGTATATATATATACGAAAAACTTTACAAAAATTAGGTCCCGAGACCTCATCTGAAGCACATAGGATTTCAGGAAAAATCATCATACAAAATCCTAAAGCTGTCAGATTTCAGTACATATCTCATACACCAGTGGTGCTCATGATAGCACATCACTGCTCGAGCTACTCTATGTAGTAGCCTACTGAATAAACCTGGGACTCCCGCTGTGGATCTCTGATATCTCATTGGGAGGTCATCTATGGAAGAATCTGGGATATCCAAGGCCAACCTCTCTAGGTTTTCCTCTAACTCCCCGGTGATATCATCACACTGTGGCACAATGCAGGCTCTAGCTCGCTTGTCCAACAGAGAAGCTCCTCCAGGTCACGCTGCTCCAACATCTGCATGAGAATATACAGGTCTCGTCACTTAACATAAAAAATATAAAACATTAAAAAACATAAAAACATTTAATCCATTTTAGGGTTTCTTGCTTCTTATCAATGTCGCCCACTGTCTGCCAGGTGGGAGTGGTAGGTCAGGATCTCCGGTGAAGTTTGTACCTGCGTAAGCATAATCCTCAACCACGAGGATATGATCTTGGAGCCATCTGGAGAACAGGTCATCCAATTTCACCCTTCCCCTACCTGATCCTGTATGAGCCATGACCTAGACCCACCTCAGCATACAGGGGTCTCGCGCTCTCAGACTCCGGAAGACCACCTGAGGTCTCATCTGTCGTACCCGCTTGAAGAAGAAGCAGGCTAAAATGGAACCAAAGCCAAACCGCTTTAGCTCTCCCTACCGAAACTTAGTCAGCTGATCTTTGAATATCGGAATCATGGCTTCCACCTAGTTGAATAACGTGGGTGCCATGGCCTCTATGGCATACAACACGTATGCCCTAGAAGCCTGGTGCACACCCTGACTCCCAACCACCCTCTGCATAGTAAATAGGACGGTCCGTAGAGGCCCATCCGTCACTAATCTGATGGGGATTTTATTCCCCAATGTCCTCGTCCCTGGAGCATAGTGAGGATCTATAAGCTCTCAAGTGGTAATATCCCCTCCACGGGAACCTGTTAGTGATATGGGGGCACCCCGTCTTGAGAGACTAGTCAAGAAGTAGATATCCTCTACTTCCACTGTAAGAATATGGGCCCCCACCTCAAATTACTGCTGCTCTGGGTTCCACATCCATAGCATGTGCTCCAGTAACCGCTCGTGTGACACCATGCTTGGGGTCCAGAAGAACTTCAGGAGCCCATAGTCCCGTAATGCGGCCATACAACCCACATTTCTCTCGGAAAAAGCATCATCATTGTCATGTGATCTTTCTTTCCATATCACCATGTTTTGAGCAACCAAGACCTATCAAAAAAAATCATAGCACTCATTAGAATCATCTCTAATCATTTAAAATCAAAAGAATGACTTATCATTGCTTGTGCTATTAGTTTGAAATCTCCACGGCCGACACCGCCTGTGTACTGTTGGAGACAGGTTGTGGCACTGCTTGTCATCTATGTTATAGGTGTGGTTCTCGAGAGGTACCACGTATCCCACAAGGGGTAGGAACGGTGCCCACTTTTAAGGTTTTAGGGCTTGCCATATGAACCCAAAACCCCAACAAAACTCAAAATAAATGCTATGAAATGAAAGAGTAGGGTTTTAGTTGTTACCTGCAACTAACGGTGCTCAAAATGGACGGTGGGAACTCCCAGTATTAGCTGCTGAAGATATGGCTAAGAAAGTGCTCCAAATACTCTCCGCTATGGGTAAATAGTGAAATGATTTGATTTTTTACTATTTACATGACTTATATAGGCATTTTTGGGTCTGACATACTATAGTTTTGATATAAACTCATATTTTAGTTAAAATTTATCTATCGTAATCCCTTAATGCTAGTTATAAATGCATTTAACACTTGTTTATGAGTTGATTGCAGGATAAGAGAACCATAGAAAGAAGCTTTGGAAGTTTGTTTATGGCTTTTTCGCACTTTCTTAAAACGGAAAAGGTCGATGAGCGTTCATTATGCCACTTTGGTCACGCTCTTTAAACCCAGTATCAAAGGTCCAAGTCCATTTCAGTTTCTTTCCAGGCTCGTAAAAAAATGACATTATGTAAAGAAGCGTCATGGAGTCTTCTTTTCACCTTCTTTTCAGACTCCTTAAACACGAAAATATCGTTGAGTCCATTTTTTATTCTTTCTAGGCGCGTAAAAAGTGCCATTGTGTAAAGAAACCTCATGGAGTTCTCTTTAAACACTTTTCAGGCTCCCTAAATATGAAAAGATCATCAAGCGATCTTGTCTTCTTCATGCTCATTAAAGTATTTGAAGAGTCATCCGTTCGACGGAAGGTTATCTCTTTTTCGGTTTAGATAGGACTATTTAGGAAAAAGGAACACTCCAACCAATCATGATTGGAAGAGTTCCCTGAGGTATGATTTTATACTTTTTCGGGCCTTAGGGACTAAATCATACGAAAAAGGACCCCTATGGATTCTTCTTCCATATTCGTTCAGACTCTCTAAACATGAACGATACCGAGTTTTCTTTCAGTGGACATGTTAAATTAAACATTGAGAGGCCCGTTTTGGGAACAAACCCCTCCTCTCTCAGGTTCGTAAAACATATGAGTTTGGACTTGTCTTCTGACAAGCTATATCGAGTGTTTGTTACCCTCTTTGAACTCATAAAACTGAAAAGAGGCACTCATCGATCATGATGGGGGAAATGGGAAGGGAATCATTTTGTAAATAATGGCAGTTGTTTTTCGTTACCTTTGAACATGGCACTTGTCTGCACATCATGTCAGTCAATTGGGTATTCAATTGATCCCCGCGACGATCCACTTTCATGAGTCATGTCACTCCTTTGAGTTTTTCAAAAGAATGCATTGTCCACTGTCGCATTGTGTGTTTGTCCCATTTAGTCATGCTGCCAAATATTTTTGTCGTGCCACCCTATGTTCAAAGGGTATTTGAAGAAGTTTTACCTCTACAGTCTACACAGTATTTTGTTTCAGTATTTTTTAGTCAGTCTTATGGTTACTACATTCACATAATTCCATAACTATGTTTCGATTTTCATGTCGTCAATGTGGGACTCATCATGGCCCTCCTTCAACGAGACTATTCCCGTCAACATCAGCTCATCATCCAGGAAATAGTCTTAGAAACAATATTTGGTACCTTGAGATCTGTATGCCTTAATGACAGATTCTCTTGCTCTCGAAATAGGTTCACATCATTGACCTTTGATCGATATAATCGACTGGGTGTTTGACATCAGTACATCTATTCGCACTCAGTAGATTGTACTAGAGTACCTTGGGAATCATTGACATTATTGGTGATCTCCCTCGCACTTGTTAACGGTTCACATCATTGGCTATTAACCAAGTGGTTTCTACCATGTTCGACTTCAGATCATTGTAATCACATGGATAGAATCGTACTTTGTGGAAGACGAGACGATGACCCTAGGTATTTGTTTAAAGTGTTCATTGCTTTTCCCCAAGTTGCGATGGAGTTTTTTATATCTAGCATGGATCCAAATTTGTATGGTCGTGGCTATGCTCAAATTTGCGTCTGTATGACATAGATCTACATTATATGTCTGGTAGCTATCTCCAAGTTTTATTCCTCGATCACATGGATCTATGTTGTATTCTAGTAGCCATGCTTGTTTATTCCTCTCGTGGATCTGCCTTGTATTGGTATGTAGCCATGAGTTGGTTACTTGTGTCTATGAGTCAACATATTGATGTACTACAGATGCCTACTTGACAATGCGACTCCGATCGAGCCGACATTTTCACCTTGTAGCGACGACTTGTTCTCTCAAATCTCTCATTTATTGTATCCCTCTAATACTCATGCTTTGGGGGGCATTCTGTTATACCAAAATCCTGTCATCATCATGTGATAAGACCTTTGACATACCTACTTTCCCTTAAATCCCAACACTTGGAGTGGAAACCCATGTTGTCTGTCAATTCTACATAAAAATGCTCAGCACCACACTTTCCCCTTTATCCATGAACAGTACCTTGCTCGCACCACCTATCCCTTGTTAGCCACAAGTGGTGCCACCGCTTATGGCCCTTAGTCCATAAGCATTTCTTACTTGAAACGCTCTGTCATTGAAGGAGAAAAATGGTACCCTGGGTAAAATGGGAAAAAGAGAAGATTCTCGAGGCTTCTAGATCATTACCCTCATGTCCTCCCTTATCCCTATCATTATGGTTCAGTTGAGCTTGAGATCCCTCATCCTAGGATCTTAGAGGCCATCTCATCCACAAATCTCTCAACCATTCCTATTTATTGAGCCTTATAAATACAAGCTCATGTCCATGGTTGAGGGGGGAACTCTTAAGGTATTGTTATGCTGTTGGATTGATTACCTGGCCCAAGCTATTGGAGAGCATAGAGAGCAAAAGTTGGAGCTTATGGGGATGAGAGTGTTTGGTTTCATGGAGATGCATGTCAACACTAAGGCTTAATTGGTTGTAAACTTCTCCATTTTATCTTAATGCAAAGCTGATTTTCGTCCCACATTACTGTTGTTGTTTGATTTCACATGTATATGTTGTTAGATTCCTTAGTCACTAACATGGATCAGTAGATTATATTCTGGTAGCTTTGGTGTGTTTGCATGTTTAATCTGATTGTAGGTACATAGGGTTACTATCGAAGCATCACATTCCAGGTATCTACGGCGTCCAGGGAGGGTCTTCAACCTTTGTCATTCATTTGTTCTGGATCTGAAACATTCAGACCAGTGGAACACCTTACTGTTCATAGAAGGTGAAATATCCCTGCTAACAAAAGTCCCAAACAAGGGAGCTTATGAGTTAACTGATTACGATGGCAACAAGCTACTGGAGACCAGAAATGGGCTCTACCCGAAAAAATATTATGCTTAATTGTTATACCAAAATGCACTCTCTGACTAACTTCGTTTGGGTTTGAAACCTCTAGATATGTTCAGATCTGAGTCATTTCGGTATTTTATGCTCTGTTTCCATACTCACTTCAACAGTATTTTCCTTGATCTAGCCTTTTTTTGACTGGATCCTTCGTTCTTCTTGTGTTTTGGTCATCTACAGGGCATGGCGCCTATGCTGTGTATGAGAAGCGGTGCCACTGCCTGAACAAAGTGGACAGTATGCGATGCCACTGCTTGTAACCTGTTGACAAGAAGCAGTGTTGTTTGGGAAACGCTCTGTCAACACTTGAGAAGCGTAGTGCCAGGTAGGAATCATTCCAAAGCCCTTTTTCCTTATTTTTCTTTGCAAAAATTTGGATTTTGATTGCTTTCAGTTCTGCTAGTCAGACTCGTGTTATTGAATCTGATGCTTATGGTTTGAGTTTTTATGGTTTAAGATTGATTTGAGTGGAATTTCAAAAGTTTGATTAAGTCTTTTGATTGTTCGTCTGCTTCTATGCTTGTTGGTTGTGTTTACGAAAGGATTTCTTATTGTTTGAAAAGCTTAGGGCATTATTTAAAAATCTCTTTTCGTTTATGCTACATATACTAAAAGAAGAACACTAGATTAGCTTCTAGGTTTCATTTCTTATTTGCATAGTAAACTTCTTTTTCCTTCCTTTAAAAAAGAAATTTTTTGACTGAGACTAGGATATCATCATTGAGCATTGGACATTGGTTTTTTGATTGGATTTACAAGCTTTCAGAACCTTTACGATCTTTCGTCTCTCATGCATTTAGAGCTATCTTGATAAAAAAAAAATGGAAGTTTTAAGTTAGATTTGCTTATGTTTGAGAAATTTGAAAAAATAGAGTGCATTTGCATATATGTGTGCTTCTTGTTTTTCTTTTAGGAAAAGAGATTCTTCCCCTTATCATTTGATTTCGGAAAGAAGAAATTAGTTTGGAGAAGTGTTTGCTTGTTTTTGTTTGATGTTCATGACTGTTGTGTGGAAGTATTTTTGGTTTTTGAAACAAAAGGAAAACACTCTCTTTCCCTCCCGTAAGTAGGCATACTAAATGGTAAAGTGAACATTTTGCACTAGCATACTACATGGTTTTAATTTTCTATCAAAACATCATGCATTCACCTAACCGTACAAGTTAAAATTAATGGTAGTTGTGGGTTAAAATTTACGGCATCTAGGGAGAGTCTTCAACCTCTATCTTCTATTTGTTCTGGATTTGAACCACTCAGACTAGTGGAACATATTGCTTTTTGTAGGAGGTGAAATATTCCAGGGATTTCCAAAGTCAACCTCTCCAGGTTCTCCTCCAGCTCCCCAGTGATATCATCACCCTGTGGTACAAAATGAGCTCCTGCTTGCCTATCCAATGGAGATGCTCCTCCAGGTTGCGCTGCTCCAACATCTGCATGAGAATATACAGGTCTAGTCACTTAACATAAAAAATATAAAACGTAAAAAACATAAAAACATTTCATCCATTTTAGGGTTTCTTGCTTCTTACTGATGTCGCCCCATTGTCCTCCAGGTGGGAGTGGTAGGTTAGGATCTCCTATGAAGTCCGTGCCTGCATAAGCATAGTATTCAACCATGAGGATTTGATCCCATAGCCATCTGAAGAATGGATCACCAAACTTCACCCTTCCCCTACCCGCTCCTGTGCGAGCCATGACCTGGACCCACCTCAGCATACGAAGGTCCCATGCTCTCAGACTCCAGAAGGTCAACTGTGGCCTCATTTGTGGAACCCGCTGGAAGAAGAAGCAGGATAAGATGGAACCAAAGCTGAGTTGTTTCATCTCTCCTTGCCGACACTTAGTCAGATGATCCTTGAAGATTGGAAGCATTGCTTCCACCCAGTTGAACACCATAGGTGTCATAGCCTCTATGGCATAAAACATGTGTGCCCTGGAATCCTGGTGCACACTCTGACTTCTTGCCACCCTATGCATAGTAAACAAGATAGTTTGTAGATCCCTATCCGTCACTGCCTTGATGGGGATCTTCTTCCCTGATGTACCTGTTCCTAGTGCATAGTGTCGATCTATAAGCTCTCTGGTAGTAATGTCCCTGATACGGGAACCTGTCAATGAGATGGGGGCACCCCGTCTTGATAGAATAGTTAGGAAGTAGATATCCTCTACCTCCACTGTAAGTATGTGTGCCCCCACCTCGAAGTACTGCTGCTCTGGATTCCACATCTACAGTATGTGTTCCAGTAGTCGTTCGTGCGACACCATGCTTGGGGTCTGGAAGAACTTCAAGAGCCCATAGTCTCGTAATGTAGAAATACAACCTGCATTTCTCTCAGCAACAACATCCTCATTGTCATGAGTTCTTTCCTTCCATATCACCATGTTTTGAGCAATCTAGACCTGCCAAAAACCACAATGGTATGCATTAAAATCATCCTTAAATCATTGGAAATCAAAAGAATGAAGTTATATCACCCATACCATTAGTTTAACTTATCCATGTTTGGAACCTCCTGTGCATCGTTGGAGACAGGTGGTGGCACCGCCTGTCCACTATATTGTTGGCCCAGTTCTAGGGTGGAACCGCATATCCAGCAAGGGGTAGCCGCGATGCCCGCATTTTCAGTTTTAGGGCTTTCCATATGGACCCAAAACCCCACCAAACCTCAAAATAGATGCTATGAAATGAAAGATAAGGGTCTTAGCTATTACTTGCAACTGACGATGCTGAAAATGGACAGTGGAAGCTCCTGGTATCAGCTGAGGAAGATCTGGCTAAGAAAATGCTCCAAGTGCTCTCTGATAGAGGTAAATAGTGAAATGGTTTGATTTTTTACTATTTACTTGACTTATATAGGCATTTTTGGGTTTGACTCGCTATAGTTTTGATGTAAAATCATATTTTGGTCAAAATTTGTCTGTCGTAATCCCTAATGCTAGTTTTAAATGCATTTAACACTTGTTTCTGAGACCATTGCAGGATAGGAGAACTCTAGCAAGAAGCTTTGAAAGTTTTTTTATGGCTTTTTCCTACTTTCATAAAACGAAAAAGGTCGATGAGCATTTATTACGACACTTTGATCATGCTGTCTAAACCTAGTATCAAAGGTTCGAGTCCATTTCCAAATATTTCATGGCTCGTAAAATTTGACATTGTGCAAAGAAACATCATGGAGTCTTCTTTTCACATCTTTTTCAGACTCCTTAAAACATGAAAAGATCGTCGAGTCCATTTCCGAATATTTCTAGGCTTGTAAAAAGTGACATTGTGTAAAGAAACCTCATTGAGTCCTCTTTAAACTCTTTTTAGGATCCTTAAATACAAAAATATTGTTGAGTACTTGTCTCCTTCATACTCATAAAAGTATTTGAAGAGTCGTCCTTCCGACGGTAGGTTATCTCTTTTTCTGTTCGGATAGGACTATTTACGAAAAAGGAACACTCTAGCCAATCATGACTGGAAGAGTTCTCTAAGGTATGATTTTATACTTTTTCAGGCCTTAGAGACGAAATCATATGAAAAAGGACCCTTTGGAGTCTTCTTCCGTATTCGTTCAGACTCTCTAAACATGAACGATACCGAGTTTTCTTTCAGTGGACTCGTTAAATTAAACATTGAGAGACTTGTTTTGGGATCAAACCCCTCCTCTCTCAGGTTCATAAATCATATGAGTCTGGACTTGTCTTCTGACAAGCTATACCGAGTGTTTGTTACCCTCTTTGAACTCGTAAAACCAAAAAGATGCAGTCATTGATCATGATGGGGGAAATGGGAAGGGAATCATTTTGCAAATAATGGTAGTTGTCTGTCGTTACCTTTGAACATGGCACTTGTCTACACAATCATGTTGGTCAATTGGGTATTCAGTTGATCTCCATGATGATCTACTTTCATGAGTCATGTCACTCCTTTGAGTCTTTCAAAATAATGCATTGTCCACTGTCGCATTGTGTGTCTGTCCCGTCTAGTCATGCTGCCTGATGTTCAAAGGGGATCTGAAGAAGTGTCACCTCTGCAGTCCACACAGTCTTTGTGTCAGTATATTTGAGTCAATCATATGGTTACTACATGCACATCATTCTAGAACTATGTTCAGAGTTTCGTGTCATCGATGTGGGACTCATCATGGCCCTCCTTCGACAAGACTTTTCCCGTCGACTAAGGCTAATCATCCAGGAAATAGTCTTAGAAACAATGATTGGTACCTTGAGATATGTATTCCTTAATGATAGATTCTCTCACTCTCAACATAGGTTCACATCATTAACCTTTGATTGATAGAATCGACTGGGTGTTCAACATCAAGACATCTATTCAGACTCAGTAGATTGTACTAGAGTACCTTGGGAATCATTGACATTAATGGTGATCTCCCTTGCACTTGTTAACGGTTCACATCATTGGCCAGTAATCAAATGGTTTCTACCATGTTTGACTTCAGATCAGTGTAATAACATGGATAGAATCATACTTTGTGGAAGACGAGATGAAGACCCCGGGTATTTGTTTAAAGCGCTCATTCCTTTTCCCCAGGTTGTGATGGAGTTTTGTATATCTAGCATAGATCCAGAATTGTATGGTCGTGTCTATGCTCAAATTTGCATCTGTATGACATAGATCTACATTGTATGTCTGGTAGCTATGTCCAAGTGTGAGTCCTCTATCACATGGATCTACACTGTATTCTAGTAGCCATGCTTGTTTATTCCTCTCATCGATATGCCTTTTATTGGTCTGCAGCCATGAGTTTGGTTACTTGTGTCTATGAGTCAACATACTGATGTACTGTAGATGCCTACTTGATGACTTGCTCTGATCGAGCCGACATTTTTTCCTCATGGAAACTACTTGTTCTCTCAAATCTCTCATTTATCGTATCCCTCTAAGACTCATGCTTTGGGGGGCATCCTGTTATACCAAAATCCTTTCACCATCATGTGATAAGACATTTGGCATACCTACTTGCCCTGAATCCCAACTTTTGGAGTGGAAACTCATATCATTTGTCAATCTTTTCATACAAATTCCCAGAATCGCACTGGACCCTTTATCCATGCATGGTACCCTTGTTTGCACCACCTATACTCTGTTGCCCACAAGCGGTGCCACCGCTTATGACCCTTAGTCCATAAGCAGTTATTTCCAGAACCACTCTGTCACTAAAGGAGAAACGCGGTACCCTGGGTAAAAAGGGAAAAAGAGAAGCTTCTCGAGGCTTCTAGATGATAAGCCTTGAGATATTCCTTATCCCTACTATTGTGGGTCTGTTGAGCTTAAGATCCCCCATCCTAGGATCTTGGAGGCCACCTCACCCAAAAATCTCTCCACCTACCCTATCCATCTAGCCTTATAAATACAAGCTTATGGCCATGGTTGAGGGGGAGAAATCTTAAGGCATTGTTATGCTGTTGGATTGATCACTTGGTCCATATCATTAGAGAGCATAGAGAGAGCTAGAGTCAGAGCTTATGGGGATGAGAATGCTTGGTTTCATGGAGATGCATGTCAACACTAAGGCTTGGTTGTAAACTTCTTCATATTTCTTTAATGCAAGTTGATTTCATATTTCTTTAATGCTTTAATGCAAGTTGATTTATTCAACCTTACTATCCGCAAAAGGTGAAATATTCCTGCTAACAAAAGTCCTAAAGAAGGGAGCTTATGATTTAACTGATTATGATGGTAACAAGATGCCGGAGCCCAGAAATGGGCTGTACCTAAAAAAATATTATGCTTAATCATGATGTTTTTCTTGTATTATTATTGTAGATTTATGTACAATAGGTCGTTACTGGTTATTGTTTCTTATGTAGTATGTTGTTGTTTCAGATGTCATCGGAGTGGTTCGTAGGGTTCACTAATGGTGCCAACCGTCACACTTGCAATATGGCTTTAGCTGCTTGGGTCATTTATGCACCCTTAGGACAACTGGTTTTCTCAGGTGGCGCCTTCCTAGGTCCTACAACTAATAATGTGGCTGAATATAGTGCAGTTATTGGGATTATTTAGGATGCTATGTTGCGTGGTATTACCCACCTGGAAGTCAGGCTTGAATCCTAGTTAGTGGTATCCTAGTTTAATGGAGATTATCAGGCGAGACACCTTACTTTATTACATCAGTTTTTAAGAGTTAGGTTACTTGAAAGGAATTTTGAACACATTTCATATAATCACATTTAAAGGAATCAGAACACAATCACTGATGCATTGCAAATTATATACTCGATTGGAACTTAACATATACATTGTAAAATTAAAATACACAGACGCATTTGGAACACATGTAAATAACCAGGTGTATACACACACACACATATATACATATACATATACATATACATATACATATACATATACATATACATATACATATACATATACATATATATATATATATA
>LPNX010039478.1:8393-37539 GCA_001517045.1 Pseudotsuga menziesii | reverse complement strand
TATATATGCAATTGGCTTACACCCAATATATCAAACAAATCATCATGTTCATATGCAGTGGGGTCTTCGACCCAGTATATCAAAATAAAACATCAAAGTAACATCATAGTCAATGGGGCTTAGGCCCATAAGTGTTAGGTTAAAATTCGGGATATTACACAAAGTGATATATAAGAATTTGGTAAGTGACATGATAGTCTACCTCCAAATTACATTAGAATGAAACAAAGTAATTTAGGACATTACACCATCTCTATATTATACAATCCATATTCATAAAATGGTTGCGGGCATTGAACAATAGTACCAACAATACTTCTAAGCTAAAAGAAAGTGTGAAGCTTCCTTATGCAACCTGAGAATAGTAAAGGTCAAGTTAGGATATGTATCTACAATTATAAAATAAATAATGGAAAATTAGATATTCAAGAAATTAAACTTACCTTCATATTGATTAACTTGGTATTTGAAAGGACCAAAATCACCTGAGGCGCAAACTCTTACAATGACTATAACATGTTGATGCAAGATAGAGGGTGTATTAGCCTTTGAGCTAAGTAAACAATGTTCTCTAATTTAGATTGAAGTCTCTGTTAGTTTAGTAAAATAATTCTGGGTTAAGTAATTTTTTTAAGTGATTGTGTAAATAATAAGCATGGTGTTGAAGGTAAACCGTTATGGTAATTAAATGGTTAGTTGTGAGGAATGTTACAATAGTTTTGGTATTTTTTATAGAACGTTTGTTAAGGAAACTATGATTAGTGTTAGCAATATTCTCTTTGACTTAGGGGTGGACAAACTTATCAAGTTTCCCAATGTAGGACTTCCCATTAGAAACGAGCATTTGGAATACCCCTTGTGAGCGAAAATTATTAGATTTAGCTTTGATGCTTTTGAAAATTGTTTGAGTAATTTGAGATATTTAAAGAGATTTTGGATATCATTCTAATTAATAACTTGGAGATGTGATCAATAATCCCATAAATGTAAGCCATCAAAATGAACGCTCAATGTGGTGGACTGGGGAAAGGTTGCTTAGATTTATGTTGGAGAATTGCACAAAAAATGTCTTTTAATTTCATCTAAAGAATTAGGCCATTATACAGGAGAGAATTTATGAGGGAAGATTTCTCTTTATAAATATGTTGTGGGATAGAAATGTGAACAACTCAGGTGACAAGATTTTTAAGAATGGTTGATTTATGAGCAAGGTGGTGGTGGGATTAGGCATGAAGGTATCTATTAGTATGACTCTTTGTACGATCTGCTTGGTGAGAAAGAGATCCATTTGGATTATAGAGGACGAGGACATCAACAAAGGAAGGGATTTTTTTGGTTGGATTTTCATGGTAAATTCAATTTGGGAAGAAATACTATTAAGGTGATTGTGAAAATTGTAGGGATGTTGATGTAATTGTAACTTCAGAATGTATTCAATTGTATTTCTGATCTATTGTAACTCGATGTTTATTCTGAGATGTTATCATGTCATGCCCTGATGTTTTGATCGAGAGAATCAATAATGTAAACAAGTCATGTCAAGTCATTGTAGGTAACCCTCCGATTGTCTATGGGTTAAAGTCCCCGCAGTTTCGGGGAACTAGGGTTATTAAACTCTCCTAGTAGAGGTCGGCCCTAGTAGGGCTTTAGTCATGTTAGGATTAGTATAAATAGAGAGATGGACTCTCTATTTAGCACACATCACATACACACTCAAGTGTAGCACATAGTTGAGGAAGGAGAAGACACTGGGGCTAGAGAAGAAGAAGGTTACTGCTGTTGGGAGTGCATCTTACTGTTTTGGGGTTTTACCTTTTGTGCTGATTCTATCTTTGAGGAAGTTGCGGGGTTTTCTTCATTTATGGTTTCTCAGAGGAAAAACACTGTTTTCATTGTCTCTTGTGTTTGATTGTTGTGATTGTTGTTCTCTTAGTTAAAGATTGATATAATGCTAGCTTAAATGTTGAAAAACTAACATGGTATTAGAGCTAACCTGAGAAGAAGACACTGTGCAGCTACGGGAACTAGGGATTCCTACTTTGTGGATCTCTTTCCACATATTTTTAGCAAACGTAAGGTGGAATTACTCTCCTCCTTAGGGCGCATATTTCTGTCGAAGCATAATCCAATTCTGAGGTTTTTCAGTTTTGGACCCGACACTGCCGCCGAAAATTAGGGATTTTCATAGAAGAGGAAATTTCTAGTGAACCCAAGTCTAGATTGATCTCCTCCCAAAAATCAAAGTTAGGGACAAATTTCAAAGCATTTGGGTGGATAGAACTCCAGAAAAGAAAAACCATAATTTGCTCCTGAACCAGCTCTGTAGGATTTCAACTCAACATTCAGATATGACATCTTGACCTGGTAAGATCTAAAATATTTTGTATTTCCATTTGAAGTTATCAGTTACAATGTCTCATCATACCAAGCTTGATGAAAAGCTTGAGGGAGCTGATAACTTCCAAGCTTGGAAGTATAGGATCTCCCTGGTCCTGGAAGAAAATGAGTTAGAATCCTACATCCATGAGGAGGTTCCAGTTCCAGAGGGAGATGAGGCCAAGGCCTTGAATAAGAAGAAGTTGGTTATGGAAAAGAGGATCATTGCTGATTCTATCAAGGATCACCTTATCCCTCGAGTGTCCTCTCTCAAGACACCTAAAGCTATGTTTGATGCCCTAACCAAATTGTTTGAAGGGAAGAACATAAACCGGAAGATGACTCTGAGAAACCAACTGAAGAATGTGAAGATTCAAAATGAAAAAACAATCCAGTCTTACTTCACAAATCCAAGCAAAACATGATCTTCCAAGAACAATCCAGAAACAATCCTCATAAAAGGAAACCTCCTTGGGTACGAGAACTTATCCAAGGTGTGGAAAGATATGGGACTCCAAAAGAGAATCACAGAGAAAGAAAGAGGACCAGATCCTACTCCAGGTATGAAGCATTACTATGTGATTTCATTGATAAAGAACCTTCCAATTACGAAGAAGCGGCAGAATGAAAAGAATGGAAGGATGCTATGATCGAAGAATACCAATCGATCATGAAGAATGATGTTTGGGATGTTGTCCCAAGACCAAAAGGGAAGTCAGTTGTAACTTCCAAATGGATATACAAGATCAAACATGGTGCAGACGGTAGCATAGAAAAATATAAGGCAAGATTTGTGGCTCAAGGTTTCTCTCAGAAATAAGTAATAGATTATGAAGAAACCTTTTCACCTATAGCTAGATACACTTCCATCAGATCAGTACTTGCTCTGCCTGTAGTGATGAAATAGAAGATACACCAGATGGATGTCAAGACTACTTTCTTGAATGGTGTAGTGGAAGAGGAAGTGTACATAGAACAACCACTTGGTTTTTAGACACATGACAGGGAGTCTCATGTGTGCATATTGAAGAAAGCCCTGTACGGTTTGAAACAGGCACCCAAGACATGGTATGGAAGAATTGACAGCTTTCTATCCAATTTGGGATTTACCAAAAGTAAAGCAGATTCCAACCTTTACTACAAGGTTGAAGATGGAAACCCAGTGATGCTTCTACTATATGTAGATGATCTATTTGTGACAAGTATGGATGGGTTGATTGCTGATACAAAGAGAAAGCTTGCTGCTGAGTTCGAGATGAAGGACTTGGGAATGATGCATTATTTTCTAGGTATGGAGGTGTGGTAGAGCGCGGATGGAATCTTTCTTGGATAAGGGAAGTATGCAATAGAGATCCTAAAGAGGTTTGGGATGATGGACTACAAGGCTATGGCCACACCTATGGCATCGAAACTGAAGCTATTGAGTGATGGTTCATCACAGTCGGTTGATGCTATGATGTATCGTCAGATGATTGGGTCCTTGATGTACCTGACGAACACGAGACCAGACATTTGCTTTGCTATGAACACCTGGAGCCAGTTCTTGACAGATCTAAGAAATGTTCACTTGATTGCTGCAAAGCATGTTCTGAGGTACCTGAGGGGTATAGTTGATTATGGGCTCAAGTACGATGTGAATCAGAAGATTAATCTGGAGGGTTATGTTGATTCAAATTGGGCAGGAAGTGCCATCAATAGGAAGAGCACTTCAGGGTGTTGCTTCAGTATGGGATCAGGTGTGATCTCTTGGTTTAGCAGGAAGAAATCCTATGTGGCAGTGAGTACAGCTGAAGCGGAGTATGTCGCAGCCTGTTCAGTTAGTTGTGAGGCAGTATGGCTAAGGAAGCTACTGTCTGATTTATTTGATCTCCAGATGAATGCTACTTGTATACATTATGACAACCAGAGTTGCGTGAAGTTGTCAGAAAATCCAGTGTTCCATGAAAAGTCAAAGCATATTGAGATCAAGTATCACTATATCAGAGATATGGTGCAGAGGGGATCAGTGAAGCTCCAATATGTTGCGATGGATGATCAGATAGCGGATGTGTTGATGAAGCCACTAGCCATAGTGAAGTTTGAGCACTTCATGGAGAAGCTTGGTGTTCTCCAGATCAAGGCCCCTTCCAAGGGCTGAGCCATTCTATCATGGTGAGAGGATTGGTTCCTTCCATGTCAGATATGAGTGCTGAGATCCATACCCATTCTGATGAGCAAGTCATATGTAAGGGCTGAGCCATTCTGTCATGGCTAAAGGATTAAGTTCCTCCCATGTCAGATGTGAGTGCTGGCCATTTTGACGTGTAGGTCAGATGTAAGGGCTACTGCCATTCTGATGACTAGGTCAGATGTGAGTGCTGGCCATTCTTATGTAGGATGAGCTCCTACATAGATGTAAGGGCTACCGCCTTTCTGACGAGTAGGTCAGATGTGAGTGCTAGCCATTCTGATGTGACTGTAGGATTAGGTCCTATATGATCAGATATAAGGGATACCGCCTTTCTGACGAGTAGTTCAAATGTGAGCGCTGGCCATTCTGATGAGTAGGTCAGATGTAAGGGCTATCGCCTTTCTGACGAGCAGGTCAGATGTGAGTGCTAGACATTCTGATGAGTAGGTCAGATGTAAGGGCTACCAAAGACCTATGAGGAGGTAGACATACACCCAGCATGAAAGAAGGCTGGCTCTGTAGAACTTCCTGTGACGAGAAGAATCATGAGATAGCACATATTATGGTGACCAGAGGAGATCCAGATCAAGCTATGATCCAGATCCAGTTATGATGAATCTGAGAGATCCAGATCGAGTGATGATCCAGATCCAACAATGATGATCCAGATCAAGTGATGATGATCCAGATCCAGTGATGATGATCCAAATCGAGTGATGATCGAGATCCAGTGATGATGTTCCAGATCGAGTATGATCCAGTGATGTCCTAGATTGACTATGATTCAGTGATGTCCCATATCAAGTATGATCTAGAGATGTTCCAGATCGAGTATGATCCAGTGATGTTTCAGATCGAGTATGATCCAGTGATGATGATCCAGATCGAGTGATGATCCAGATCCAGATGAAGATGGCATGAAGATAAAGATGACTTCAAGACAAGATGACTTAGAGATGCAGATGACGAGAAGATCCAGAGAAGAAGACCAGTGATGAAAAATTATGTCAAGAGAATACTTTCCTAGTTAAGAGGGAGTGTTGATGTAATTGTAACTTCAAAATGTATTCACTTGTATTTCTCATCTATTGTAACCCGATGTTTATTCCGGGATGTTATCATGTCATGCCCCAATGTTCCGATCGGGAGAATCAATAATGTAAACAAGTCATGTCAAGTCATTGTGGGTAATACTCCGATTGTCTAAGGGTTAATGTCCCCGTAGTTCCGTGGCACTAGGGTTATTAGACTCTCCTAGTAGGGTTTTTGTCATGTTGGGATTAGTATAAATAGAGAGTTGGAATCTCTATTTAGCACACATCACATACACACTCAATTGTAGCGCATAGTTGAGGAAGGAGAAGACATTGGGGCTAGAGAAGAAGAAGGTTATTGCTATTGGGAGTGCATCTTACTGTTTTGGGGTTTTACCTTTTGTGGTGATTCTATCTCTGAGGAGGTTGCGGGGTTTTCTCCATTTATGGTTTCCCTAAGGAAAAACACTGTGTTCATTGTCTCTTATGTTTGATTGTTGTGCTTGTTGTTCTCTCAGTTAAAGATCCATATAATGCTAGCTTAAATGTTGAAAAACTAACAAGGGAAGCATGTGGCCATGCAACCATTTAACAAAGGTGTCATATCAACAAATCAAAACCAATAATTAGGAATTAGGGAGAAATAATTAAGGGATAAGGCTTCAAAGTGTTCCATAAATATGTTGGCCACATCTACGCCACAATGAGGGATACGTACGGTCATGTGGCTATTCATTTTGTTTGTTTGTATAATTTTATTTTGAAGCAAAAGAAGGTCAAAGTAAGGCATATTTTCATTAAGTTAAAGTTTCAAATCCCACTAATTTAGGAATGGTTTCAAGGGCTATGGGAATAGCAATTTGTATTAAAAGAGAAACTGCATAAAAACTAGCCATTAGGTATTCATTGTTGAAATGAAAAGTATTAAAATTTGTGGATACTATCAAAGGAACCTTTAATGAATATGTGTGTTTGGCCATTGAAAGGTTGCAATCTATCTACTCTTTACTATCTATTAAGAATCTAAATAAGGCAGTGGTAAGATCCCTACTTATGCTAACAATGGGTCTAAGATGAATATCTTTCTTATGGATTTTTGGTTGGCCATAAATTTTAAGAGAATGAAGGTCTTAGGGAAGAACACACTTTTTCAATTTGCTAAATAATAATAATTTGCTAAATAATAATTTCACGACAATGATTTTCTACTTTTTATTTTTATATCAATATAAATTTTTTAATTTACAAAGTTATGTAATAAAATTAAAAATTAGCAAATATAACTTTACTCAACTAATTTATTTTTTAATTTATTTAAAAAATATGATCTTTTATTTTTTATTTTAAATTAAAAATAAGGTGATTTAAAACCTATATAACAATTATTTTTGTATTAAACAGAAGCAGTTTTTCTTTTATATAAAGTCTATAACATCCCCTCTGAACACGGCCAGGAAACATGAAGTGTAAGTAAAAAGGCACTGTAAGTACTATCCTTGCATCATCAAAATTATAAATGAAATTCAATAATGCTAGGAGACTGAAAGCATGTGCAACTAAAACGATGATTGGGGACGGATCCACTAGGGGGAGAGGTTAATGGATACTAAAACCTTGGGATCTAACAAATTTTACATTGGTATCGTCATGATGACCATGACATAGAAATTGGAATCTAATGACCATAAGTAAAGGTATTTTACATGCTCATCGAATTATGGATGAGAGCGACTTTTAGTAAACAAAGAACTAAGTTTATGTACCTATATTGTATCCATGTCAAAAAGACATCATCTTAATAACATAACCATGAATTAATTTATAGAAGTAGGATGTTTAAAGTTTTTAAGCTATGAAGTGGTTTCTTTTTATATATATATATATATATATATATATATATATATATAAAGCCACATTTTTAGTATCCTCACATATATATATTATGAAATGAAGAAAACTCAACATCACGTCTCAACATCATTTTTAGTATCCTCATATATATATATATATAGTGGGAGAAAACTCAACATCACGTCTCCGGGTATTTGCCTCTGCGATGGGTATGTTACATGATGGAGATCCGGGAGGAGATTGCTAATATATATATACCCCTGTGATTTCTTCTTGGCTCTTAGGAGGTTATCTCTATCAATCTCGTAGGAATTTTTGTCCAGAGCTGGTATGTGTTTATCTCTATCAATTATAAAATGAGTTTTGTCTAGATCTGATAGCCATTGATCCCTATCGATTATGAAACTAGTTTTTCATCCAGATCAACCTTTTTCCATATATGGTATGCATTGATCACAATTTGTACAGATCACTATTGAATGTGCATGCATTGGGTCAGATCTGTGTTTATTTCCTACATATCAATACTATGTGTTATGGTATGTAAAGTTACCAAACCCATTTTCTGGTTTAAGACTCTAACTTATGGAAAACGCGTTTGATGATAGTTTGAACACTCATCCTTTGTAAGTAATTCTTTACCTATGTTTTTGTCTTCATATAAATATGAAAATGATATTGTAAACAACTTCAGATCTGCATTTGAATAGAACTAAGTTTATATGTTGAATTTCCTGCGTTTTGCTTTTGTTCTGAGATCGTATAGTTTGCCAACAATTTTGTTTAGATCTGGATCTATGTTTTTTTATTCCACTTCCAGCGATTTGGGTTTTTATTTAGATCTGACTTCATTGCCAACGTATTGGTTTTTAATATTGAATTGATTCCACAAATCTGAATCTTAATTGCATTGGCAGCGTATTGGTTTTAATGTTGAACTGATTCCACAGATCTGAATCTTAATTGCATTTCCAACGTATTGATTTTAATATTGAACTGATTCCACAGATCTGAATCTTAACTGCATTTTGGTTTTGTATGGTCTAGATCTGCATTTTTGGATTGCGTTTAGATCTGGACTTTGAATCTTGGTCTCTTACATTGACAACGATTTTAGTGTAGAGTATATCTGCATTTGTTTTTGTAAGATTCATAGTGGATCTGTGTTTTTTTTAAAGATTCGAAATGGATTTGCATGTTAGTTTTGTATAGATCTAAAATTTTTATAATTCTTGGTCTGTGTTTTGATTTTTCTTTTGATTAAATGTCCGATCTGACAGATCCGTGTTTTGTATGCATCCATCTTTAACAAAAGGAAATCATGTGCTCAAGTCTTGTTTGATTATATATATATATATATATATAATCTATCTATTTTTTCTAAACATATATTTATATGTTCGCAATTTATCTTGAACCACGAACATTTAATGGGGAATATTACATTATATAAATAAGAGATTGGGATTATCTTTCCAAATATATATATATATATATGAGGGAAAATTTAATGCTAGGCATATAAGGATATATAAAGTGGAAAACTTTAATATTGGACTTTTCTTGCAATAACACACACATATATAAGTTAAACATTGCTAGGAGTTTATGCCATAAGTAGATGTTATAGATTGAAAACTTTTCCACACTAAATGTATGTATGAAAATTTACCTTGAGTAATTATTAGTATATTAACGAGGTGTAATTAAGAATATGTGATGTATAACATAAGGTTTGGAGTAAAAGGGTTTAGACATGCAAGACCTGGTAATATCTCAGTTTAAATTTTATACCTTGTTGCAATAAGCTTGCAAATGAGTTAACTGTCTCCCAAACCTTAGTGGATTCGTCGCCCAGCTCGGGGGTGGATTTAGACAGATAAACATACGTCAAATGAAGCCTACGGTTGGGAGGAAAGTTTTAAACACGCTTTCAGTCGCCTAAGTTGGAAGAAGTATCTTTAATAGTTAGTTTTGTTTAATGCATTTAATTTTGTTAATGACACTCACACTCTTGGATATTATTGTGTACTAACATATATATGGTGAGATACATGATTTCGAGTGTTGGTTGCAGAAGGTGTAGAAAGCATTGAGAGAACACTTGGAAGGCAATGTCGAGTGAAACCGTTGTAAAATTTCATACTTTCTAGTTAGCTACTTTTATAATCTAAAGTATATCTAACCTTGTTGTTCTTACATTCAAGAGACTCATGCGTCATCTTTTATGGTTGCGCCCAAGAGTACAAGTATAAGTATGGTACCTTGTTATGAGCGATGTCAATGACAATTAAAAAAAGAGGTTTCAAGTGTAATCGCTATCCCATTCGAGGGATAGCCTAGTGACTAGTGTAATGGTTGTACTTCATGATAAGTTGTATATGTATTGAAGTGATTTGATTTGGTAACTTTTAAAAGAATGGTATTGTTCGATAGAAAGCAATTTTCATTTATTCAGTATGTTCAAATGTATATGATTTAATTCTACTGAATAAATGATTCAATAATCTAAATGTATAGTTTTTTGGAATAGATAAAAATGACAACAATGTTTACGATTACGTGTTTATACACTCTCAAGAGACTAACATAATTGGCTTGTTGGATATAGTAAAAAGCGAAAAAAAATTACCCCATTTCCTCAAAATTTACTAAGGAGAAAATTATCGGTATGTTATAAAATCAAAACATTTTTATTTTATTTAAATATGTCTTAGAATTTTGTTTTAATTTTAATTTTCTCTTCACCGTGTCAAAGTTGTATTAGAATTAAATACTTCAGCAGTGACTAACAATCAAAGAACACAGAGAACGAGAAAAACAATGTCGTCTAATTTTAATTTCCTCTTCATCTAGTCAAAGTTGGCTTAGAATTAAATACTTAATTAGTTAGTGACTAACAATAAAAGAACAAGGAGAACTAGAAAAATAAAATACTATACCATAAACAAATTAACTAAAATTTCATAAAGTAATTTCAATTATTCATAATTGAGAAGAATTATTTATTTAATATTTTTGATGATTTATAATTAAATAAATTAATACAACTATTTAACTTTTAGTTGGTGAATGTAGATAGATCACAAGTTAGTTATTTGCATGTTTTCCATGTTGTAATCATTTATTGTTTATGTCTCAATTACATGTTATTACTTTTTTACAATTAAGTGGGTTGTCTACCATGAAGCTGGTTATCCATCTAATTAAAAATATTTAAATATAACTCTAATATCAATTTAACCCTAGAATCTATCTAGGAATTTTAAGGTTGAGATTCAATTTAAACAAATGAACCCACCTGAAGCATGTGTTCAAAGTGGAAAGTAAAATTGCATATCTTTAATCCAAATCATAATAACTATAAGTACAACTTGTAACCATAATTAATATAACTTGAAAAGGTAAAAACCTCATACCTGCAACTATTCATCTTGTTAATGGCTGAGAACCGTGCACACTTAAACCCACAGAATTAATAAAACCCTAGCTACTTATGACCTTAGATCTGATAACTAGGAATCGTTCCTGGTTATCATATGGATCCCCCCGAGCTGGCTCCAACATGCAAGTGATCTAGAGCTGCTAAAGGTGAGGCTTCTGCTATTTGGAATATCAAGCTCTTGATAAGAATGCTTGCTTTTGGAAAATGTTCTCCAAAACTATTCAGGAATAATCATCAAATCCCTAAACCTTCTCTTGGCTTGGGTCTTTATAGAAAAATCTTTTAGGAAATGGCAGTTGTTTTAAACTTCAGTTAAATCAAGAATTCATTACTTTCTTGAAAATAATCTTCAATTGATTTATGTGGATTTAATAGTTATCTTGTTTAGCTTAGGAACTTTTTACAAGTTTCTAATTGAACTTTAGAATAAAATATTTATTTAATCATTTTAGTTAATAATAAATACATAGACTATTTATTTATTATTTTAGTTATCTTTATTTCCTTATATTTATCTATATAATTTTTCTTTTATTCATAATATATATAACTTTACATATTATCTTTAATATTTATTTCTGCATCATATAACATAGTCTTTTGTATTTGTTGCTTCCCTTAGATTACACTATTTCTTTTATCAAGGCCTCATGTAGGTTTGGTCAACTAAGTTAGGAAGCCCTAGATCCTCCTTGCATGTTGGATTACCTCGTGTATCGAGGTAGTTCTTCTAGTACTTGATGAGAAGTAGATTTGAAATTTCATTCAATCAACTCAAAATAAGTAAGATAAGGGTCGGTGTTATTCAAAGTCATTCTTACTCAACACACTTAATTTCAGTAACTCCTAGCACTATTCAAAGCCCAAGATCAACGCTATAAATTGGGAGTTACACTTAGTGCAATTCCAGAGCCTCTCACTCAAAACTAATTCTAGGATGTACTTGTATAATACGTCTAGGGATATAATGACCAAGGATCCGATGCTCCAGAGCTTATGCTCAGCATCAATTTGGAGTGCTCCAGGGATTATGCCTAACACTTCCAATCTTATAACTCATGTGATCCAAAGCTTATGCTCAACACAAAATCTAATAAAGCATGTGCTCCGAAGATTATGCTCAACGCAAAATCTCATAATCGATGTGTTCCAGAGCTTATGCTCAACACAAAATCTCATCACTCATGTGATGCAGGGCTTATACCCAACACATTATAGAACTCAATCACGCATTTAGTCTTCTGCACATTTCATCAAAATAATCATTTCACTATATAGTATTAGAGTAAATCACATAATAATACATCCAGTACATCATACCATGACAATAGTCATTGTCCATTAGGGTCCACACCCAACATATACAGTCATATACAAGATAATAAAACATATGCATTGGCTTACGCACAATATATCTAACAAATCAATATAACTCATGTGCAGTGGGGCATACGCCCAATATAAAAACATAAACATCAAATTAACTCATATGCAATGGGACTCATGCCCGTTATAGTTAAGGCCGAACTTCAGGATATTACATCCATCCCCACTTAGAAAAACACTGTCCCGATGTTCTAGGGACTAGAAATGAATTCATGAAACAAGGAGGGGTATGCCTCTCTCATGGTGGATTCATTCCCCCAAGTGGCCTCATCGAATCCAAAATGCTTCCATTGCACTTTCAATTGGACTATGGTTCACTTCCTGAGTTGTACTTCTCTTTTGTCTAGAATATGAATGGGTTTGGGTAGAAACTCCCCTTCAAGTTCCACCTGTAGCAAGGACCAATCAATAACATGTTTAGTATCATAAACATATTTATTTATTAGAGATGCATGGAAAACATTATGAACCTTTATATGAGCAAGTAAAGCTAATTCATAGGTCACTTGCCCTCTCTTGGCCAGTATCTCAAAGGGTTCGCAAAATCTCGGTGCTAACTTTCGGCACCTTCCCAAGCTTAATGAGATTCTCTTCGCTTTTACTTTTACTGAAACATGTTCGCTGATCTGGTAATATTTATCTTTTATTTTCTTATCAGCATAACTTTTCTGGCGGTCTTGCGCTTCCTTGATATTTTTTTGTACTTTGGTGACTAGTTGTTCTAGTTCCTTCAGTAAATCTGGCCCTAACATGATCCTGTCCACCAGGCTATCCTAAGTCATCAGCGTCCTACACTTCCGGCCATAGAGTACCTCGAAGGGAGTCATCTTAGCAGAGGTATGGTATCTATTGTTATATGCAAACTCTACAAGGTGCAGATAATCCTCCTACTTTGTGGTATTGTTCATAACGTACATTCTAGGCATGTCTTCCAAAATCTGGTTTACCCATTCTGTCTTCCCGTCTGTCTGTAGGTGGTAGGAAGTACTAAAATTTAACTGCATCTCTAAACCAAAGAATAAAGTTCTCCAAAAGTTACTGGTAAAATTTGTGTATTGATCTGAGATGATTGCCTTGAGTATCCCATGCAATATGAATATCTCCCTTAAAAATATGTCAGCAATGCGAACTTCCTTATAAGTTGACTTAACTGGGATAAAGTGTTCTGATTTAGATAACATGTCAACCACTACAAAGATGGAATCATTCTTCTTCTTTATCTTTGGTAGACTTGTAATAAAATCCATACTAATAACCTCCCACTTCCATTCTGGAATGGGTAACGATTGTAGTAATCCTGAAGGATGTTGCTGCTCAGCTTTAACTAGCTGACATTTTTGACATTTTGCGATGAATAATGCTATGTTGGCCTTTAAATTAGGCCTGAAAAAGTGTTTCTTTACCTTCGATATCATCTTCTCATATCCCATATGCCTCGAGTAGGACTTACGATGGAACTCCGTTAGGATGCTAGACCTGATGTCTCCTCCTTTCGGCACATACAATCTCTCTTTGGACCACAATAGTCTGGTCTCATCCACATTATACTCTTTTTGTTGTTGAAACAACATGTCCTCTTGAATATTTTTTAGGACTTCAACATAGAAAATACCAACTATACTTTCCATTCTGATCCCATCGTGCAAATTTGAATTGGTTTGGCTCAAAGTTGCCTCATATAACATATGACCTTGTCGACTTAAAGCATCAGCGATTTTATTCTAGTTTCCCTGTATATATTTTAATTCAAAGTGGTACTTGCTAAGGAAGGATAACCATATAGCATGTCTGGAATTTAAATCTAGTTGGTTGAACAAATACTTCAGACTCATGTTGTCTGTCTTCAGAAGAAACTTCTTCCCCATGAGGTAGTGCCTCCACATCTTCAAGGCATGGATAATGGCTACTAGCTCAAGATCGTGGGTGGAATAATTTTTTTCATGTTCCTTTAATTTTCGTGACTTATAACATATCATGCAATCATTCTGCATGAGGAATCCTCCAACTCCGTCCTTGTTTTCATCTATTCAAACAACAAAATACCCATTGGGATTTGCAATTCATAGTATCGGTGCAGTAGTCAAAAGTTGTTTAAGCTTCTGAAAAATTTCGTCGCACTTGGTTGTCCACAAAAACTTGTTTTCCTTCTTTTTTAAAGTGGTCGTGGGACAGGAAATACTTGAAAAGTTCTCAATGAAATTTTGATAGTAACCTGTTAATCTCAAAAATGACCTAATGTCTGTGACATAGGTAGGGGCAGGCCAATATTCTATGGCTTTAATCTTTTATTGGTCGACAGCTATCCCCTTCTCAGAAATGATGTGACCTAGGTATTGTATCTGTGGTTTGTAAAAATCACATTTGATAAACTTCGCCTAAAGCTGGAGTTCCTGTAGCACCCGTAGTACTATGCAGAGATGCTCCTCATGTTCTTCTTTACTCTTCGAGTAAACTAGTATGTCATCTATAAAGACCAATACAAACTTATCTAGGTAATTATTGAATATATTTTTTATCATTCACATAAAATTTGTCGGTGCATCTGTTAGCCCAAAAGGCATTACTACAAACTTGTAATGGTCGTATCGAGTTCGAAAGGTCGTTTTATGTATATCTTCATTATGGATCCGTACCTGATGGTATCTGGACTACACGTCGATCTTTGAAAAGATATTTTCTCCTTTGAATCGATCGAACAAGTCATCAATCCTAGGGAGTGGGTAGAGGCTCTTGATGGTCATCTTGTTAAGTTGGCGGTAATCGATTCTTATTCGCATAATACCATCCTTCTTCTTTACAAAAGTATAGGTGCTCCCCAAGGGGACACACTAGGTCTGATATAACCCTTCTCAATCAACTCCTGTAACTGTAACTTGAGCTCCACCAATTCTGGTGCACTCATGCGGCATGGGGATTTGGAATTCGGTACTGACCCTGGGGTCAGTTTTATAGAAAAATATAAATCCTGTTTTGGTGGTAATCCTAGGATTTTCTTAGGAAATACATCCTTCCCATGAGAATAGCAAAGTCATCAATTTGTTGTAATCTTTCAGCTTCTACATATTGTATGTTCACTACAAAAAGTTTGCAGCCCTTCCGATTAAATTTTTTCCCTTGTAAGGAAAATATCTATCTAACAAAAACCTTCTTGGATATGCCTTCAATATTTGTTTTATTCCCTTGGTTGGTCATGCATAAGATTGATGTGTTTAGACAATTAAGCATGACATGGTGATGTTCCAACTAGTCCATGCGTATAAGTATGATGTACAATACTAAGGGTAAGATATTTAGATCTATCTTAGTGGGAAACCCATTCAAGTTTACCTCACAGTCTCTCACTAGTTCTGAAACCTTCGTTTTTGTACCAGTGGCTAATTGTTCCAAACATGGTTTCTCATGTTTTACTTTGTTTAGTTTACACGTTTCGACAATCTTGAGTGATACATAGCTTCGGCAAGAACCAAGATCAATCAAAATCGAAATAGAAGTGTTTGAAACCTTAACTTATATTTTGACCATAGTGGCCTAATGGTCTGCTTGTCGGTCATTAAGTGTTGCATAGATCCTCATCATGCTAGCCAAGTCCTCTATCGTTGGGTCTTCCTGTAGATTGTGTAAGACTCCATCAGTCTTTTTTGGACAATATCTGGCATAATGTCGTCCTTCGCATTTCCAACAGTTAACTTGCAGCAGAGCGGCCTTGGATCCTCTATTTTTTGCTAGTCTGTTGGTATTTGGTGCAAGCACATTTGGATTTGCACTTGTCTTGTTGAAGTTTCATATTAGCTGGAAAATTGTTGTTCTATTTTCTGTAAGGTGGTGGTTTAAAACCAGGTTTTCCGTTGTTTGAGAAGTTCCTAGACCTGTCTCGACTTCTTTGTATGTTTTATTGCCTTAGTTTTCCATGCTCATAGCAAATCATAGCTTTGTGTAAGGTAGTGTCGATATTTTTGGGCATGTCAAAATCAATTCTCTGTCAAAAATTGAGAGGACGATACCCAAAAAAATGTTGTATCTTAACCTTTTCTTCCTTTATGTAAGGCACATAATGTAACCAATCCAAAAATATGTTAATGAAGGCATCCATGGTCATGGAGCCCATATTTAACTCATGAAATTCTTTCACTTTTCTGTCAAAGAATATTTTAGACATGTACTTTTCGTGAAATACTCTGGGAAAATTATTCCATCTGATTCTTTTACTTCATCTTTTTTGGTATTCTTTAGGTCTATCCACCATCTAGCTGCTTTTTGATTTAAATTATAAATGGAAAGCCAGGATTTCATCTCACTAGACCAGTTGTGTACTTGAAAGTATTTTCTCATACCTAGGAGCCATTCTTCATCCTTCTCCATGGTATTCATCTCTCCTTCATAGGTTGGGGATTTTATCTTTCTAAAATCTCCTTGGAGGTTGTCATCATTTTTCTATTAGATTTTTAACATTAAGCTAGCATTATATTAGGATCTTTAACTAAGAGAATAACATGCATAGCAATCAAACACAAGAGACAATGAACACAGTTTTTTTCCTCGAGGAAAACATAAATGGAGAAAACCTCTCAACATCCTCAAAGATAGAATCAGCACCAAAATTAAAACCCAAAACAGTAAGATGATCTCCCAACAGCAGTAACCTTCTTTCTTTCTAGCCCCAGTGTCTTCTTCTTCCTTAGCTATGCGCTACAACTGAGTGTGAGTGAGTGTGTGATAAATGGAGAGGCCAGCTCTCTATTTATACTAATTCCCAACTTGACTAAACCCTACTAGGGCTGACTTCACTAGGTGAATATAACAACCTTAGTGCCCCATAACTGCAGGGACTTTAACCCTTGAACAATAGGAAGGTTACCCACATTGACTTGACATGACTTGATTACATTATAGAAACTCCCGATCGAAACATCGGGGCATGACATGACTCAATTACATTACAGACACATCCCGGAATAAACATCAGAGTATAATACATAAGAAATACAAGTGAATACATTCTGAAGTTACAATTACATCAACACTCCCTCTTAACTAGGAAGGTATTCTATCAACACAATTTATCAGCACAAGTCTTCTTCTCTGTATCATCTGGATCATCCTCGAGTCCTCGTCATCTTCAAGTCATCTTCATATGCAAGTCATCTTCATCTGGATCTGGATCATCACTAGATCTGGATCATCATTGGAGCATCATCACTGGATCTGGATCATCACTGTTGGATCATCATCACTGGATCATCATGGGTGCTATCTCATGATTCTTCTCGTCACATGAAGTTCTACAGAGCCATCCCTTTTTCATGCTAGTTGTAGTCCTAGCCTCCATGTAGGCCTTCTTCCAGCACTTATATCTGATCCTAAGTCTGAATGGCCCACCCAACACTTATATCCGATCATGTAGGAACCAATCCTATAATCATATCAGAAAGGCACACCCAGCACTCACATCTAACCATGTGGGAACACATCCCACAACCCTGTCAGAAAGGACCAACACTCACATTTGACAACAAATGTTGGAAAGGATCAACACTTAAACTTAGCCATGCGAGGAACCAATCCCCCATGCCGAAAGGATCTGCACTTACATCTGACAACTAATGTCAGAAAGGCTCAGTACTTATATTCGAGCATGCAAGGAACCAATCCTTCATGCCAAAAGGGCTCTGTACTTACATCTATCAACCAATGTCAGAAGGGCTCTGCACTCATATCTGATCATGTAGGAACCAATCCTACAGTCACATCAGAATGGCCCTCGGTCCCATACTGAGCTTTCTTGGTAACTGACTAGGTGCCTCCATTCCAAGAATGGCATTCAGCGCTTATATTTGATCATGTAGGAACGAATCCTACAGTCACATCAGAATGGCTCAGCACTCATATCTGACATGGAAGGAACCAATCCTCTCACCATGAAAAAATGGCTTAGCCCTTACATCTGACCATGGAAGGAACCAAAGGATCTCACCATGTCAGAATGGCTCTAGGTATCATCATTTCCCCTTGGAGGGAACCTCGATATAGAGAACACCAATATTCTCCCTGAAGTACTCAAACTTCACCCTAGCCAATGGCTTTGTCAACACATCAACTATCTGTTTGTCCATCGCAACATACTGGAGCTTCACTGCTCCCCTCTACACCATATCCCTGATATATTGATACTTGATCTTGATATGCTTCGACTTGTCATGGAACATAGGGTTCTCCAACAACTTCACACGACTCTGGTTGTCACAATGTATATAAGTAGCATCCGTCTGGAGATCAAATAAATCATACAGTAGCTTCCTCATCCATACTGCCTCACAACTAGCTGAACAAGCTGTGACATACTCTGCTTCAGCTATACTCAGTGCCACATAGGATTGCTTCTTGCTAAACCAAGAGATCACACCTGATCCCATACTGAAGTAGCATCCTGAAGTGCTCTTCCTATCGATGGAACTGCCTGCCCAATTTGAATCAACATAAACCTCCATGTTAATCTTCTAATTCACCTCATACTTGCGCCCATAATCAATTGTACCCCTCAGGTACCTCAAAATATGCTTTGCAGCAATCAAGTGAACATGTCTCAGATCTGTCAGAAACTGGCTCAAGGTGTTCACATCAAATCAAATGTCTGGTCTCATGTTCGTTAGGTACATCAAGGACCCACTCATCTGACGATACATCGTAGCATCAACCACTTTTGATGATGCATCACTCAATAGCTTCAAGTTAGATGCCATAGGTGTGGTCATGGCCTTGCATTCCATCATCCCGAACCTCTTCAGGATCTCTACTACATATGAGGGAGATTCCATCTGCATTCTGCCACACCTCCATGCCTATAAAATAGTGCATCATACCCAAGTCCTTCATTTCAAACCCAGAAGCAAGCTTTCTCTTCGTATCAGCAATCAACCCATCCTTACCTATCACAAACAGATCATCTACATATAGTAGGAGCATCACTGGGTTTCCATCTTCAACCTTGTAGTAAAGGATGGAATCTACTTTACTCTTGGTAAAGCCCATACTGGATAGAAAGCTGTCAATTATGTCGTACCATGTCCTGGGTGCCTGTTTCAAACCGTACATGGCTTTCTTCAATCTACACACATGAGACTCCCTATTATATGTCTCAAAACCGAGTGGCTGCTCTACATACACTTCCTCTTCCACTACACCATTCAAGAAAGCAATCTTGACATCCATTTGGTGCATCTTCCATTTTGTCATTGCAACCAAAGCAAGTACTGATCTAATGGAAGTGTATTTGGCTACACGTGCAAAGGTTTCTTCATAATCTATTCCTTCTTTCTGTGAGAACCCACAAGCCAAGAATATTGCTTTATACTTCTCTATGCTGCCATCTGCAACATGCTTGATCTTGTAGATCCATTTGGAAGTTACAACCGACTTCCCTTCTGGTCTTGGGACAACATCCCAAACATCATTCTTCATGATCGATTGATACTCTTCGATCATAGCATCCTTCCATTCTTTCTGTTCTGCCGCTTCTTCATAATTGGAAGGTTCTTTATTGATAAAGTCACATAGTAAAGCTACATGCCCAGAACAGGATCTGGTTCTCTTTCTTTCTCTGTGATTCTCTTCTGGAGCCCCATATCCTTTTGCACCTTAGATAGCTTCTCGTACCCAAGCAGGTTTCCTCTTATGAGGATTCTTCTCTTGAGGTGGATCTACAAGTTCTTGAGGTTCTTCAAATTCTTGATCTTCTTCTTGAGTTTCTTCGTTCATGGTTGTATCATGAATTCTTGGTGCTTCTGCTTCTTCAGGTTCTTCAACACGTCTCTTTCTGGATTTGTTGTAAGTTGAGTCTTCATCAAACGTTACATCCCTACTAATTTCAATCTTCTTGAATCCTAGGAAGTATATTCTGTAAGCCTTTGAGCTTTCAGAGTATCCCATAAATATACCCTTCTTTCCTGAAGGATCTAGCTTTGTCCTCTTTTCTTTTGGAATGTGTATGTACACTAGACAGCCGAATATTCTGAGATGGCTGACTTCTGGTTTCTTGGTGGAAAAGACTTCTTCAGGTGTCTTGTTCTCGAGTACTCTATGTGGAGTATGGTTCTGTACATACACCGTTGTTCTAGTAGCTTTTGCCCATAGATGCATGGGAAGATCCTATTCATGAAGCATTGTTCTTGCAGCTTCCATGATAGTTCTTCTCTTCCTCTCTACAACCCATTCTGTTGTGGATTATATGGAGTGAATAAATCCCTCTTAATCCCTGAATCTCTTCATAACTCTTTGAATTCATTTGATGTGAATTCTCTACCATTATCTAATCGAAAGGTCTTGATCTTCTTTTCAGTGTGGTTCTTGATCAAGGCTTTGAATTCCTTGAACTTGCTGAAAACTTCATCTTTGTTCTTCATGAAGTAAATCCATGTCTTTCTAGAAAAGTCATCAATGAAAGCAACATAGTATACATACCCGCTTAGTGAACTTGATGACATTGGTCTGCATACATCGGAGTGGATGATTTCCAAGATTCCTTTTTCCTTTCTCTCACTACTTGGAAATGTCTTCTTTGTATTCTTTCCTTTCACACATCCTTTGCAGACCCCTTCATTTTTTGCTTGAATTTTTGGAAGACCTTCAACAGCTTTGCTTGCAAGTGGTAGTGCTATGTAGTGCACATGTACAAGCCTTCTATGCCAAAGTTCATTTTTCTCTACTGAGTCATGGACCAAAGCTTGTTCTGGATGGCCCTTCAATTTGTATAATCCTCCTTCTTGTTCTCCAATTACTATTGTATCGTCAATAGTCTTTCCTCTTGGCCACATGAGGACTTGGCCATCTACAAATGAAACCCTCATGCCTTTTGCATCTAGTGCCGATATGGAGAGAATATTCTTATTTAGTCCTGGTACAAACAAGACATCCTTCATTTTCATAGACTTTCCAGAGTCTAGCTTGTAGGAGGATTCACCAATACCTTTTATGGGATATTGGTAGTCATCCCCAAGTTTCACTTTATGGGGTGAATTATGTTTGTATAGTTTCTCAAAAGATTCCTTGAAACCTGTCATGTGTTTGGAAGCCCCACTGTCAATGAGCCAATCTTTGCTTCCATGAGTGACAGTTCCTGTGAGAGCAGAGATCAGAACATATTCTTCATCACTTGAAGATTCTTCACTTTCTTGTCTTACTTTCTTCCTGGGAGGATCATCATCCTCAGCAGTGTGAGCATGATGTCTTCTTTTGGATTTCTTCTTCTTGGATCCATTCTTATTCATGGGACAACTTCTAGCAAAGTTTCCTATTTCATCGCATGTATAACATCTGAGTTTGGATGGATCCCTTCTTACAAGATTATTTTTTTGATGAGAATGCTTACCTTGGTGATGATGATTTTCCCTTCTTCCTTTCTTGGAGTGTACTATGAGCGATTGATCTTCACTTCCCATATTTTCTTCTCAAGCTGCTATTCGAGCTTCTTCTTGTGAACATTCTTCCCATAGTCTACTGAACTTGACTAACTTCTTCCTAGCACAGATTCCTTGGATGAAAGAATGACATGACCTAGGGAGACCATTCAAGGTTGTCATCACAATTTCCACATTCTCCACTTCTTCATCTACTTCTTTCGGTTGTTCTTTGATCTGGGAGACCCTTGTGAAGTATGACTGGATGGTCTCCTCATTCTGGATCTTTACATTCTTAAACTGGTTGCTTAGAGTCATCTTCCGGTTTATGTTCTTCCCTTCAAAGATTCATATTTCGGTTTATGTTCTTCCCTTGAAACAGTTTGGTTAGGGCATCAAACAAAGATTTAGGTGTCTTGAGGGAGGACACCTATGTTATGAGGTGATCCTGGATTGAATCAGCAATAATCCTCTTTTCCATAACCAACTTCTTCTTATGTAAGGCCTTAGCCTCATCTCCCTCTGGAACTAGAACCTCCTCATGGATGTAGGAGTCCAACTCATTTTCTTCTAGAACCAGGGAGATCCTATACTTCCAGGCTCGAAAGTTATCAGCTCCCTCAATATTTTCATCAAGCTTGGTGTGATGAAACATCTTAACTGAGAAACTCAAATGGAAATATAAAAGATTTAGATCTTACCAAGTCAAGATGTCGGATTTGGATTCGGAGTTGAAATTCTGCAGTATTGGTTCAGGAGCAGATTAGGGTTTTTCTTTGATGTTGATGTCTAAACTTCGATTGTGGGGAGGATATCAATCTAGGCCTGGGCTCACTGAAAAATTCCACTTCTGTGAAAAGCCCTAATTTCCAGCAGTAGCGTCCGGTCCAAAACTGAAAAACCTCAGAATTGGATTCTTCTTCAACAGAAAGATGCACCCTAGGGAGGAGAGTTATTCCAACCTTATTTTGTTGAAAATTTGTGGAGAGAGATCCACAAAGTAGGAAGCCCTAGTTCCCGTAGTTGCAGAGTGTCTTCTTCTCAGGTTAGCTCTGATACCATGTTAGATTTTTAACATTAGGCTAGCATTATATTAGGATCTTTAACTGAGAGAATAACAAGCATAGCAATCAAACACAAGAGACAATGAACACTGTGTTTTTCCTCGGGGAAACCATAAATGGAGAAAACCCCGCAACTCCCTCAGAGATAGAATCAGCACCAAAAGTAAAACCCAAAATAGTAAGATGATCTTCCAACAACAGTAACCTTCTTTCTTCCTAGCCCCAGTGTCTTCTTCTTCCTCAGCTATGCGCTACAACTGAGTGTGAGTGAGTGAGTGATAAATAGAGAGGCTAGCTCTCTATTTATACTTATTCTTCACTTGACTAAACCCTACTAGGGCCGAATTCACTAGGTGATTCTAACAACCCTAGTGCCCTGGAACTGCGGGGACTTTAACTCTTGAACAATAGGAGGGTTACCCACATTGACTTGAAATGACTTGATTACATTATAGAAACACCTGATCAAAACATCGGGGCATGAAATGACTCAATTACATTACAGACACATCCCAGAATAAACATCAGGGTATAATACATAAGAAATACAAGTGAATACATTCTGAAGTTACAGTTACATCAACATTTTCTGCCTGTTTCTGCAAGGAGCAAGTGAATTATCACTGGAAATACTGTAATTTTCTCTTTCTGGAAGCTCAGGTGTGTGTTCTTCTCTTCTGTCTTCCTTTTTGACTACTGGTCCTTGTTCAATGATAATTTTCCTTGGACTTATTGGTTGAATGGGTAAGTTGTCCATGAGGGTTTACTCTCGTCATGTTCCAAAGTAAATCTTCATTGATTGATTTTTGGTCTTTTCTCTCATTCATGTTATCATCTTTCAATATTTGTAAGTCTACTTGCAGACTCTGTATAGTTTTCAATAGATCGGATTTTAATTCCACCACCATTTCTTCTTCCCATGATTGGGAATTCAAATTTCCTTATCGATTGTTGTCCTCTTCTGTATTCATGATCTATACTGTTCCTTAATCCTGCAATTAAAACATTTAGTAACAAATAATTTTCCGTTAGTCCACAAAATTTCAAATACAGTTTGGAAATGTTTATTTCTGTAGTGGATGTTTAGTAGCGCCCATTATGTCTCTTAGTGTTTGAATCTGGGCTCTGATACCACTTGTAATGTCCCTAAAATCCATAAATAAAAATTTAACCGTCACATATGGGTTGCATGAGTGTATCACATGTGTGTGAGAGTATAGATGCATAGCCTATGTGTGTTTTCTGCACTTGTTAAGTTCTTATGAGGGTTAGGAGTTTATGTACATCGACACTTAGTTGTATTAGCTTCTTGTTTTGTAGGTTGAGTGTGCTAGTAGATTTTTTGGATTAGGTACATTTCTCACATGATTTCAGATGCAATTTTATATAATTCGATTGTGGTCAAGAACATGTTGTAAATGTGCATTGTTGTGCATTGTGCATTGTTGTAATTATGCATTGTTCTCAGTGTTATAATTGATATCTCCGTGTAGTCATCCATGATATAAAAAATTGGGAACATTACGCATATAAACATTATTGGCCACACATGTATGATCACACATAAGATTGAACTGTGAAGATGTCAAGAGACAATATGAAATATATATTATATCATGGGAGTGATAATACAAAAATAGATGACCTTTAGATGTCATGCAAATGTACATGTATCAAAAACATCAATGATGTACATGTAAACAAAAGTAAATCTGTCCTAGACTAAACATCAAAACCCTAACTTCCTCTTGTAAAAAAAAGTACAGATCTCTCCTAAACTACACATCAAAACTCTAACTTCCTTTTTTTTTTCCTAATGATCCAGCGGATTAGTCCTCTTCAAAGTTACACTAATCCAAGGTAAAGGAATATGGTACAATGGTTCAAAGAAGTGGCGGGAGAAATAAAAACGGACGGCAAAAATATAAGCATCGAAGGTCAGAAGAGCATCTCCTTCTGCAACATCGAAGGTCGGAAGAAGATCTCCTTCTGCAGCATCGGAGGTCGGAAGAAGATCTCCCTCCGCAACGTCGGAGCTCACAAGAACTTCTTCCTTCCGCAACGGCGTAAACTTAAAGGACGTTCAGAACGGATCGGAAGTCGGAGCAATAAGGAGCCGCCATGGTGGAAGACTTAGAGACAAGATGTCCCGATGGAAAACCCGATGACAGCCGATTGAGACAGAGTTCATCGAAGAAAAATATCGGAGGTCCCAAGGACATCCCCTTCCGCAACGGCGGAAGCGTAGATGACTAAAAATTCCAACTCAAATACTCAGCAATGCATTCGCGCGGGGACATTTCAAAACAGTTTTTGTAGTTTGGTACACAGTTTTGATGCCACGTTTCAGGGAATGGAACAGACGCATTGGTAATGTTTTGTGGTTCTTTGGTTCAGATTTTAGCATATGATTGTAACATTGATAAGGAGATGAACAGCCTGTTGGGGATAGGGAACATCAAACACTTGGGCCGCGATTTGGCTGAATGGAATGATTCAGTCTTAAACATATGGTAACAGCTGTGTGAAAGAAGAAGGCAAATCCGTTACTTATGAGGCTTAAATATAGGAGGCTGGCGACCATTGAAGGGGGGGCGATTAGAGGAGTTCGTTCAGAGCACAATACAACGTTTCGCTGTTTTGAGAGGCTTGGAGAGTTTTGCTATAGTTTCGAGATTGCTGTTTGTATTAGAGTCGACTGTAGTCTCTGTTACATTTTGGGTCTTTTGAAGACCAGATTGTAATTTCATAGGGAGGAGTCTTGAAGAATTTCTGTCCAGCATTATGTTTTACAGTTGCTGAAGTTGATGCCAGAACCCATTTGTACCCTTTTAAAGCCATTAATTGGATCGGTTCCCATTGGAGAGGGACCCGGAGATGTAGCCCATTGAAGGGGGTGAACTCCGTTATCAACTTCTGTTTATGACTCTCTGTTTCTGTGTTTTCTTCTTTGCATATGTTTGTCAGTATTGTTTTCCATTCTGAGCATTTAATTTCTGTTAATGCTTCCCCATTAATTAACCTGTTGCACACATTATTTTACAACAAACTTTTAATGCACTCAAGTTGAGGTCCGACAGATCACCTAAGTGTGATGCATGTGTCCTTTGTCCATGACTATTTTGCATCTATGGAGATTTCAAATCAAATATCGTATTTCTTAATCAAGTAACTAAACTAAGATTCAAGCACTATCAAACTTAAAAAATTTAAAATATGACTTAATTACTTATAACAAACACTAACTAAATCCATTCAGGTTATACATGCATGTTGTGTCATCCTCCTTGTTTAAAGCCTCTCTACAATGGTGCTTTGTTAATAAAATATCCTATGTCAATTATGTCAACAATTATCAACATGTATGCATGATAAAGTACTAACCAATTTTGTAATTAGTGAACATCTCACCGTAAAAATGTGCTATGAGACGAGATACCGGGTTTCTTCTATAGAAGAGGAGTTTTAGGTTGGACATGAACCTCAGTCACATGCACTATTAGACTAGAGTGAGTCTAGATTCACCAAATGCTAAAATAGTTAGACATCATGCATGTGCATACACAATACAAATAAACTATACATGTACAAATATTCAAGTACATACGTCTACATGACTTATTCTTGTTGTAGATGCAACATTAATTGTAACATCAAAAACCCCGCTAAGTTATGGCATGGAGGACTCTCCATCCTAATGCTATAAACATGCATTAAAAAATAATTAAGAAAAAAAGTTGTGGAGTGAATTCAAAACTAACCAACATCTGTCATTGAATGCTATGCGTACATTACCTTGGAATAAGTAGGACCATGATCATGGAAACCCACTCTTTTTATGGAATAGGGCCATCTGGTGTAAACAAAACCCTTGTTTGCATTTTGATTGTGGGGAGAGACAAACCAAAGCGATGGTGCAATGATTTGAATCGATGCCTGTAGTCACAAATTGTTTCCATAGTTATACATGGGCATGAATGGATGAAATAAGTTGTATTGAAAAACTAACATGTTGTAATATACTTACCTCTTGTTGGGACATATCTCCCCCATGGGAGGGAGCACTACTAGAAAATTATTTCCCCTCTACAGACTGAGATAAACCCTACAAGTTTAACAATTATAAACATTAGCAATCTATAAATGAGTACAGTAAGAAAAAAAATATGAACAATATTAAGTCATTAACCATACACTTACATTCCTGAAAAAAGCATAGAAGCCACCTGGGGGAATTCACTCAAATCAATGTCTCCCACATCCTATTGAGAATGTGGTGCCTGCAACTTCAAAAATTGTAAATATTAGACCATCTAACAAATTAATTAACTAACATGTATTGACAAAATGACATGTTGAAATATGACCTCAGTGTTGGTTGTTTCCACTTAAGATACAACAACATTGGGTAGACTACTAGCCCTTATAGAGGCATCAATCTTCTGCAATATTAAAAATTGTATATATTAAGAATCTTTTGATATGTGTACAATATCGAAAAACATTAAATTGAATGACATTATAATTTTAACATCTTCTCCTAACTTAACCAAAAGTCATCCTAGAGGTACCATGTGTTGGACCATTACCATAGCAGGATTTACCACACGCCGTGCACACACATGGATCAATATGGAAATCAAGGGATTTCATTATATCCCCACTAGTGGATGGCCCTCTGCCGCCGGAAGCTGATGGTTGTACCCCACCAAAGGAAGAGGAGTTGCTTGTTCAATAGCTATGACATGGAAAGTAGTTACCTGATCTAGAATTAGAAACTCCTCCTATGTTTTGGGAATCATATTATGTGTATAACGAACATTTAGACTCAGTATTTGGCTACATGCTAGAGCTAATTGGCGATTAGCATCTCTATTCCTAGCATTGGAATGGTTTCGGGGCATCCCCATACCAATGCCTTGGAACCCCAACATATCAAAATAGTTGACATGTTTTCTTTTCCCAACACAAACTCAACATAAAGTTTATGAATTAAGTATAGTGGTACTTTCTTGTTGTTTTGTGGGGGAATGTCAAAAACCATATACCAGCTATCCATCCAGTGATATCTGATTGGTTAACAAATGCAACACTCAATTGAAATATGTGCTCTTCCAGTGTCCTGAATGAAATTTGTCCCAGGAACTCTAAAATGTGAATATATTTTCTCTTTGTTTATTTTAAGTTTCTTCACATTATTGTAGCTCAATCCATCATCATATTCTTGTCGTTTTCTTTCTCTATACGATGCTATTATACCATGCATATTTTGATCAGTTGATAGTGTCTACAATAGACTCCAATGATGTTGACAAGGAGTGGTGGATTTCATATCCACCCATCCAAGTCACACCAATCTATCTCAAATGAGTAATCTCTCTCAAAATATCTTCAATTTGGTCGATAGTAGCCATTGTAATCATAAATGCAATAAGCATATCATTTGAAAAATACACATGGTATAATGGCATCTCTAAGCAATGAAAAATGTAAAACTAGTGTACAACAAATGACAACATGAACTATTTAAAATTTAAAATTTAAAATTGAACAAATTTTACACTAAATAATAAACATTTAACATTTTTCCATCCTAAATTTATGTTGTATATGTATATTAATTTCAATTTTCAGATGCATCCATTAAATTTCCTATGTGTATATGTTGAATGGGAAGATTCTCTACCTTATTTGAAGGATTGGATTATGAAGTTTCATCGAAACTATAGGGTGTTGACTAATTCCCTTGGAGGACCAACTCTGAGATTCTAGGTAGAGTAGAAATCTAGATCCTAGAGGAGGGGAAATAGGGTGATATTGGTGAATAGAATCCCAATATATGAAAGGGTTTTGATATATGTAATTATTTGTTGTAGCATGAGGTTGTTGCGACTCTACAGGTGATTGAACATCTTTTTTCATGTGTAATTTGGGGTATATATGGATTCCACTTGATGTTATTTTATTTGTATGTACTCTTTCTATATACACGTCAGAAAATTTGAATATTTGTGTATAGTAGTTTGGGATATAGAATTCGACAAAATTAACAATTTTCAAGATGTTGGGATTCAACGTTTCTACTGGGTTCTATCATGTATGATAGTATGTGATTGGCATGTAATCAAACTCACTATGTATCTTGAAGTTGGTAGAGCCAATTGTTGAACTCCTTTATCCTGACCTTAACCAAAATGGTGCCAAAATGTACCCTTCACTCAAGTGAAAACATTTATTAAGCATTGGAAGCTTCTCTATCTTATTTTAACACTTGGATTAGGAAGTTTCATCAAAACTATAAGGTGTTGATTAATGTCCTTGGAGTACCAACTTTGATATTCTGGGTAAAGGCAAGGGATAGAGCCTATAGGAGGGTAAACAATGCTATTGATAAATAAATTCCCAATATTCCCAAGGACTCTTTATATGTT
>LPNX010039476.1:9247-37499 GCA_001517045.1 Pseudotsuga menziesii | reverse complement strand
GAGAGAGAGAGAGAGAGAAGGAGAGAGGGGGGAGGGAAGGAGAGAGAGAGCATGGGAGGGAGGGAGAGGGGCAAGGGTGAAGGAGAGAGAGATGGAGAGGGATGGAGAGAGGGAGAGAGAGTGAGGGAGAGGTGGAGAGCAGGGAGATAGAGAGAGAGAGGGATAGAGAGAGAGAGAGAGGGATAGGTAGAGAGAGGGAGAGATAGAGACAAGGAGAGAGAGAGGGGGGAGGGAAAAAGAGAGCGAGAGAGGGAGTGAGAGAAGCAGACAGAAAGGGAGAGAGGGAAATAGGGTATAGAGGGAGAGATGGCAAGAGGGATGGGGAGAAGGAGGGAGAGAGGAGGCAAAGATAGAGAGAGAGAGAGAGAGAGAGAGAGAGAGAGAGAGAGAGAGAGAGAGAGAGAGGGAGAGAGAGGGAGGGAGAGAAATATGGGGGCAAGAAATAAATATGGGGGCAATAGAGAAATCTAAAGGGAGAGGGGGGAGGGAGAGAGACAGAGGGAGGGAAAGAGAGAGAGAGATAGAGAGAGAGAGAGGGAGACAAAGGGGGGGATGGGGAGAGAGAGAGAGAGGGGGGAGGAGAGAGATATAGAGAGGGGAGGGGAAAACTAGAGAGAGAGAGGGTCCTGAAAGAGAGAAAGAGAGAGAGAGAGAGGGGAAAGAAGGGACGAGCAAAAGAGAGAGAAAGAGGAAGAGGGAGGGGAGAGGGAGAGGGAGAGGGAGCAAGAGGGGAGGAATATATGTAGAGAGATATAGAGAGAAGGTGGTGGAGGGAGGGAGAGAGAGAGAGAGAGAGAGAGAGAGAGAGAGAGAGAGTGGGAGAGAGGGAGGCAAGGGAGAAAGGGAGAGAGTGAGGGAGAGGGAGGGAGAGAGAGAATGATCTAAAATTTTAACATGTTTTTAACCATAAACATGCATGTGAAATTTCAGGTTAAATATTCATAAACAAACTTAAAGATTAAAAAAAATAATGGTTTAAAACATTCACATAAGAAAATAAAAGAAGATATGCAAACATCAAAATGAAAACAATAGTTGATAATAAAGTGCACCCATCTTGGGCTACCTCTCTGAGCCACTAGAAATGTGTGTTTTGGAAGTACCTTTATTTTCTGTTAGACATAAACATAAATAAATGACACCACTAAACTCCTCACGAAATTCTTACAAAAATGAGCATAAAGTTGACTGTATTTGCCTGAAGCCTCCTCTAGCATGTAAAATGAGACAACCTACATAAAAGTAAGAAAAATAGTACAAATTGAATGAATTTTTCCTCATGATTTGTCCCATTAATGGCCTTTTTACATCAAGATTTATGCCTATACCATGTCTCGGTCTCTGTGCAAAGTCACGTTGTTCTATACTTCCAACTCCTAAACTCTGAACTCGTTGGTGGAAATCATGGTTTTTATATAGTTTTAAAGTAATTTTTTTGGTGTTATGGGTGATGGGACACACACCTGTTTTAGAACCCCAACCTTCACTCCAATATTTAAGGAAACATTCCTGATCTTTACCATGGATCGTCGCGATAACATGTTGGTTAAAACGTGGCTGGGGTGTGGGGAAAATTTCTCGAGGTCAAACCCACGGGCCTCTCCCCTTTACATGTTTTGGAATGGTGGCACATATACATATAACCACATTATAATATACAGTTTAACATATTATTTGTTGGTGTGTTTGATATGGTAATGGCTCCATGTTATTATATGGTTTCAATATATGGTTTGAATTGGATATGGATAAAGTTCCACCATATGGTTTAATACATTGTTATAATTTGGTGATATAATACAATTTAAATGGGGGCCTTTGTGTCGGCATGGGGTCGAGGGATAAAACATTGACCCCTCCCCATTTTTTCCAGAAAACAAAAACTCAAATTTTTATTTATTTTTTCCCATAACCTTATCAAGGACCATCGGTGGGAAACTTGGTTAGTGCAACCTAGTGAGGGCTTGGGCTATAGGGAGGTGTTGGGTTCAAATCCGATAGAATCCAACCAATTTTAGCATACCCAATTTTTTTCCTTTTTCACAATTTTTCACCATTCCTATAAAAACTTCTACTCCTCACAACTTCTTCATCTACGGGCTGTTTCACACGAAACAAACATTGACAGAAATATTTTGATGATCTATTTACCATGGTAAGATTTATTTATTTGTTTGAAGATTTTAACTTTGATCAACCTTGAGATGATACTCTTGGATTAAAGTTTCCCAGTGTGAAGCTTTTGGGACACAAAAAGCATGAAATCATTCCGAAAATAAGTGAGTTTATATCTCCCTCACTCTTTCAGTCTCTAACCACATTTATTTACTTGGATGCATTCCTTTTATACCTACATGAAGAAACTCGATGTCTCCTCTTCTTGAAGATATGATCTTCTATGTCTAGTATTATATATTCCTAAAGTTCATTGAGATACTCAGAAAACTCATCCACGTAAGGTTCTTGAACCTGTACATATTGTTCTATAATCATAGGCACCTCATACAATTTCAAGTTTTCAACATTAAAAACTAAATACATTTTCATATAGGGAGGAAATTCCAACCAAAATAATTATTATCAACTTTGTCCAAAATTATAAATGGTCCATATTTGATCGGTTTCAAATTTGTACATTCACCTTGGAGTCTATATTTAATGAGATGAATCCATACTTGATCACCAATATCGAAATGATTATCTATACGACGCTTATCATGTCATTATTTGTATTTTGCCTTACTTAATGCTAACTATTCATGCACTGCTTAATAAATTAACTAGATTTGCTGAATAAACTTTCGAGCTTTATCTGCGTCCTTTTTTGTACACTCCACCGTATCTTTCCCAAAAACAAATTCTATAGGAGACTTTGGAAAGTACCCAAAACATGTCTTGAATGGACACTTCTGAGTAGAAGAGTGTATAACTTTGTTGTAGGCATGTTGTACATAATGCAGCTATTCATCCCAAAGTTTAGGATGCTTACCACAATACCCTTGAAGAATATGTACCACATTTTGATTGACCACTTTTGTTTGACCATAGATTTGTGGATGAAATGTTGTGCTTTTATTCGTCTCTGTTTCCATAAGCTCCCATAAAGATCAAAATTTCCCAATAACGCAAGAATCTGAATCTGAAATAATCGAAGTAGGAAGTCCAAAATGGACCCATACATTTTGAAAGAACAAATGAGCAGCCATCTCAGCCATTATCTTCTTTTTACAAAGGATGAGTATACACATTTTACTAAAGCTATCCACAACAACATCCAAATAGTTATTTCATTTTCTAGACATTGGTAAACCTCCTCCAAAATCCATTGAAACTCTTTTCCATGGACGAGAAAGAACTAGAAGTGGAATGTAGAAGCGTAAATTTATGTTAGATGGTTTGCTTGTTGCAAACATAACACAACCTTCTACATATTTGGACATTGTATCATTCATTTGAGGAAAACATCAAAACTTTTGTAATTGTGATACTATTTTACCTACTCCAAAATGTCATGAAATGAGAGAAGTTCTAGCTTCTTTTATAACATGCACTCTTTCACTTTGTCGAATATAGATTTTACCAAGATGATACAACAACTTGCAATTGATATGATAGTTCAATTATTCATTTTGATAGCCATGCCTTAGTGATTCATAACTTTTCTTTAAAATATTCATCCTTATTATATCATTCAACATAACTTGCATGAACTAAGGGACTTTGTTGAATGACAATAAAAGCAATTTTTGGAGGTCTAGATATCATATCTACAAATTTTTTTAGGATTTATTTCTTATACTTAATAATTAAATGAAATTGTTGTAGAAAACCCATCCATCTGAAATTCCTTGATTGTTGTAGCTTAGTTTATGATTGTACATATTGCAGTGGTTGATGATCAATATGTATGATTGTTTCTTTACCCATTAGGTAATGTTTCCACTTTTTAACACTTTGTACTAATGCATACTACTGTTTTTCATACGTTGGATAGTTGATTATTTTTGTAGAGAAAGTTTCAAAAGGATATCATATTGGTTTTTTATGTTGCATTAATATTGCCCCCATTGCATAACCACTAGCATTAGTTTCTATTTAAAATGAGCATAATTTGATTGTATTTTCCTGAAGCCTCCTCTGGCATGTAAAATGAGACAACCTACATAAAAGTAAGACAAATAGTACAAATTGAATGAATTTTTCCTCATGATTTGTCCCATTAATGGCATTTTTACATTAAGATCTATGCCTATACCATGTCTCGGTCTCTATGCAAAGTCACGTTGTTCTATACTTCCAACTCCTAAACTCTGAACTCGTTGGTGGAAATCATGGTTTTTATATAGTTTTAAAGTAATTTTTTTGTGGTTATGGGCGATGGGCCACACACTTGTTTTAGAACCCCAACCTTCACTCGAATATTTAAGGAAACATTCCTGATCTTTACCATGGATCGTCACAATAACATGTTGGTTAAAACGTGGCTGGGGTGTGGGGCAAATTTCTCGAGGTCAAACCCACGGGCCTCTCCCCTTTACATGTTTTGGAATGGTGGCACATATACATATAACCACATTATAATATACGGTTTAACATATTATTTGTTGGTGTGTTTGATATGGTAATGGCTTCATGTTATTATATGGTTTCAATATATGGTTTGAATTGGATATGGATAAAGTTCCACCATATGGTTTAATACATTGTTATAATTTGGTGATATAATACAATTTAAATGGGGGCCTTTGTGTCGGCATGGGGTCGAGGGATAATCCATTGACCCCTCCCCATTTTTTCCAGAAAACAAAAACTCAAATTTTTATTTATTTTTTCCCATAACCTTATCAAGGACCATCGGTGGGAAACTTGGTTAGTGCAACCTAGTGAGGGCTTGGGTTATAGGGAGGTGTTGGGTTCAAATCCGATAGAATCCAACCAATTTTAGCATACCCATTTTTTTGCCTTTTTCACAATTTTTCACCATTCCTATAAAAACTTCTACTCCTCACAACTTCTTCATCTAGGGGCTGTTTCACATGAAACAAACATTGACAAAAATATTTTGATGATCTATTTACCATGGTAAGATTTATTTATTTGTTTGAAGATTTTAACTTTGATCAACCTTGAGATGATACTCTTGGATTAAAGCTTCCCAGCGTGAAGCTTTTGGGACACCAAAAGCATGAAATCATTCCGAAAATAAGTGAGTTTATATCTCCCTCACTCTTTCAGTCTCTAACCACATTTATTTACTTGGATGCATTCCTTTTATCCCTACATGAAGAAACTCGATGTCTTCTCTTCTTGAATATATGAGCTTCTGTGTCTAGTATTATATATTCCTAAAGTTCATTGAGATACTCAGAAAACTCATCCACGTAAGGTTCTTGAACCTGTACATATTGTTCTATAATCATAGGCACCTCATACAATTTCAAGTTTTCAACATTAAAAACTAAATACATTTTCATATAGGGAGGAAATTCCAACCAAAATAATTATTATCAACTTTGTCCAAAATTATAAATGGTCCATATTTGATCGGTTTCAAATTTGTACATTCACCTTGGAGTCTATATTTAATGACATGAATCCATACTTGATCACCAATATCGAAATGATTATCTATACGATGCTTATCATGTCATTATTTGTATTTGGCCTTACTTGATGCTAACTATTCATGCACTGCTTAATGAATTAACTAGATTTGCTGAATAAACTTTCGAGCTTTATCTGCGTCCTTTTTTGTACACTCCACCGTATCTTTCGAAAAAACAAATTCTATAGGAGACTTTGGCAAGTACCCAAAACATGTCTTGAATGGACACTTCTGAGTAGAAGAGTGTATAACTTTGTTGTAGGCATGTTGTACATAATGCAGCTATTCATTCCAAAGTTTAGGATGCTTACCACAATACCCTTGAAGAATATGTACCACATTTTGATTGACCACTTTTGTTTGACCATAGATTTGTGGATGAAATGTTGTGCTTTTATTCGTCTCTATTTCCATAAGCTCCCATAAAGATCAAAATTTCCCAATAATGCAAGAATCTGAATCTAAAATAATCGAAGTAGGAAGTCCAAAATGGACCCATACATTTTGAAAGAACAAATGAGCAGCCATCTCAGCCATTATCTTCTTTTTACAAAGGATGAGTATACACATTTTACTAAAGCTATCCACAACAACATCCAAATAGTTATTTCATTTTCTAGACATTGGTAAACCTCCTCCAAAATCCATTGAAACTCTTTTCCATGGACGAGAAAGCACTAGAAGTGGAATGTAGAAGCATAACTTTATGTTAGATGGTTTGCTTGTTGCAAACATAACACAACATTCTACATATTTGGACATTGTATCATTCATTTGAGGAAAACATCAAAACTTTTGTAATTGTGATACTATTTTAGCTACTCCAAAATGTCATGAAATGAGAGAAGTTCTAGCTTCTTTTATAACATGCACTCTTTCACTTTGTTGAATATAGATTTTACCAATATGATACAACAACTTGCAATTGATATGATAGTTAAATTATTCATTTTGATAGCCATGCCTTAGTGATTCATAACTTTTCTTTAAAATATCCATCCTTATTATATCGTTCAACATAACTTGCATGAACTAAGGGACTTTGTTGAATGACAATAAAAGCAATTTTTGGAGGTCTAGATATCATATCTACAAATTTTTTTAGGATTTCTTTCTTATACTTAATAATTAAATGAAATTGTTGTAGAAAACCCATCCATCTGAAATTCCTTGATTGTTGTAGCTTAGTTTATGATTGTACATATTGCAGTGGTTGATGATCAATATGTATGATTGTTTCTTTACCCATTAGGTAATGTTTCCACTTTTTAACACTTTGTACTAATGCATATTATTGTTTTTCATACGTTGGATAGTTGATTATTTTTGTAGAGAAAGTTTCAAAAGGATATCATATTGGTTTTTTATGTTGCATTAATATTGCCCCCATTGCATAACCACTAGCATTAGTTTCTATTTAAAATGGTTGTTGTAGATCTCAAAGTGCAAGTACTGGATGGTTCACCACCCTGATGTAGGAGGTGAGATTATGGGATAGTTACAAATTTGTCCTCCTCACTTGATGCATAGTGAAATTAACAACACACATAACGACGTTAACAATACATTCCATCAAGAAGGAAAGAATCAAGTGATCAAGAAGCGATGCTAGTTACTAATTGACCTTGGGAAATAGTATAGTTTGTATAATTGGAGACTATATGTCTCGATGGTCTATTTAACATTCTAAATAGATATTTTTTAATTCATACTTGGGGATTTCAAAGGATGGAACTCCTTTCTAGGGCCTCTCTGTCGTAATTTCAATTTGGGAATATATTGAGTTCGCATCTTGAGAACTGTTTAATGTATCACACTTTACCATGTCTTGGACTAGGAACAAGCATAGACGAGCTAATGCGATTCGATCGGTTGAAAAATTTCAAATATCCATGTGGGCATGGGCTTATAGATCCATTAGTGATAGACATCCCTCCTTGTTCCATCCTTTTAACTGGCTGAAAAAAAGGTAGATGAAGGTTGAGGATGAAACGAATCTTGCAACCATTGAATAGGCCAATAATTGTTTAAGGCAGATGTGATGCTGGCTTCCTTTTCTCTTGGTATTTTCAAATGTAATAACTTATATATTACACAATGAAGTATTCCACTAAATACTTTGTTGTATCTATGTATAAAGAGGTGGTGTATAATCACTAATTAAAACTTGGGTAGTTTTATATTGCCTTTTTTATTAGAAAATGATCCATTCTTATTTATATAAGAAAGCACCTTGAACATTCATCATGGACGCTCAAGTAGCACCTTGAAGTGCTATTCCTATCAATGGCACTTCCTGCCCAATACAAATCTACATAATCTTTTGATTCACCTCATACATGAGCCTATAATCAAGTATACCCTTTAGGTACCTCACTACATGCTTCGCAACCATCAGGTGAACATGTATCAATGTGTTCATAACAACCCAAATATCTGGTGTCGTATTCATCAGGTACATCAAGGAACAAATCATTTGATGATATATTATGCCATCAACCATCTCTGATGAAGCAACACTCAATATCTTCAGCTTTGATGCCATAGGTGTGGTCATGGCCTTACATTCCATCATCCTAAACCTCTTGAGGATCTCTATTGCATACTTCCCTTTTCCACACCTCCATGCCTAAAATGTAGTGCATCAACACATAACAGTAGCATCACCGGTCTTCTGCCTTCAATATTGAAGCAAAGGTTGGAGTCCGCTTTACTCTCAGTAAAGCCTAGAGTCATTAGTAATCTATCCATCCTATCGTACAATGTTGAACCTCGGGATATTTTGCAGTCACTCCTTTTGAAACAGAGCATAATTCTCCCTCTGTCTTTTGTACTCTATGCACTGAAACATTCTATACCAGAGTGACAAGTAGCTTCCTCTGCTACTAATATTCTATGTATCCATCTAGGATCACTGGATACCAAGATACTCTATCTTGAACTTTTTCAAAAGTTCTTCTCACACCCATTTGTGATATTTTCATCCTCTATCAACCTTGTAGCATAGGTTCAGATATTTATCAAGCTCATTATCTATGTGTTATCCCAGGATGTTTCCATCTACTACATGATGGAACTATGAACTTCTCTTCAGGTCTCGATACTGCATCCTAGACATCATTCTTCTTGAATTGGTATTCCATTTCTTCTTGGTTACTTCTTCATAGCTGTAAGGTTCTTTATTAATTATGTCGCTACATTCATCGTATTTATTCTTCATCTTGAGATGTCGCCACTTGTTCTTTGGAACAAGTCTTGTCCTTCTTTGCTTGTAGGTGATTATGTACGTGATCTTTCCTACAAGTCAAATGCATTTGTATGGTTAGAAACATTTCATAAGGAATATTCATATTGGCAAGTTCTTACACATAAATATATGATCATGCAACTACTTTATCCAATACAGCATTCATCCATATCTCACTAAAACTTTCTAGATTCCCTCCATCTCTTCCAAGACAACATTGAGATTGTTTACTAAATCAATATGTCAGCAAAGAGGTTTCATTCTAGATAAGTAGCAATGGAGAGTTGTATAGCACCATAAGCTACTTACCCATCACATGCATATTAGTAGTATACTACCATTAATGCAAACATCCTATCATGCATAATACATCAATTGAATATAAACAAATGCATAACAAAACAATATAATGAAATGACAATTGAATACTTAATTTTATTTTTTTCATGGGTAGACTCCTTATTGAGCCTTCAGCTTCATCGTCTTCTTCATTCATAATAGCATCATTTCTTATCCAAATGATAAGTTGGATAAGAGTTTTTTCAGGAGTTGAGTCCTTCATATTCCTCATCACTTGAGGGATCTTCTTTCGATGGTGAGAGATTGATCTTCAGTTTCTCCCATATTCTCTTCTCTTCTTATGAGTCAAGCTTCTTCTTCTTCCCAGAGTCTGCTAAAGTTAATCACTTCCTTCTAGCAAAAATTCCTTGCATGAATGAATTCATGAGCTTGGGAGGCCATTCAAGATGGCTATCACTACTTCTGCATTCTCCATTTCTTCTTCTACTGCCTCAAGTTCTTCTGCATCCTGGATGTTCACATTCTTCAATTGTTTTCTCAAAGCCATATTCTGATTTATGTTCTTCCCTTCAAATATCTTGGTAAAGGAATCAACAATGATCTTCTTGGCCTTGACTAAGTTCTTCTTGTGTAAGTCTTCTAGCCTCATCTCCCTCTGGAACTGGAACACCTCTACTTGTGTAGGTGTCCAATTCATTTTATTTAGGGAGATCATATGCTTCCATGCTTGGATGTTGTCAAATTCATTTTTAGAGGAAATTTCAACTCAACATGGGCCTCCTAAAAATAATTAATAAAGTAATAGTTAAAATAATAAAATAATATTTATTAATTTTGGAGAAAGAAAAGAAAAAAACTACTTTTTTGTTTGTATTTTTGACATATCTCCCCATGTTTTTACTCAAATTTCAATCAGGAGAGCTCTTTGGATGCAAAATTAAATGCCTCATCCAACCAGTACCCACCTGGCATACTTTTGACAGACCCCTCTACCGCAAAAACAAGAAATACTTGAAAAAATGGAATGATGATGTCATCATTCCATTTTTTAGGAATTTCTTGTTTTTGGGGTAGCAGGGTCCATAAAAAGTATGCCAAGTGGGTACTCATTGGATGCATAATTTAATTCCACATCCAACGAGATCTCCCGATCGAAATTTGCGTAAAAACATGGGGAGATATGCCGAAAATACAAACAAAAAGAGTAGTTTTTTTTATGATAACTATCCCCAAATTTATATTAAAAAAGTGTTTAAGAACTATACTGTATTTTAGATTTAAAGCAATTTCATTGGATAACACATGATGATATGGAATTTGAATCAAAGTTAAATGGCCCATTTTGAGTTGAAATTTCCTCTAATGTTAGATCTTACCGATTTGAGGTGTCCGTCCTGGTTCTGGAGCTGGCTGATCTAGGGTTTGTCAGAGAAACCCTAAATTTTAAATATTGCAATATTTTATATCTAATTGGATATAAGGATATATCTCTTCAAGGAAATTTTTCTAATAAAATCTTTTTCTGAAAACAGTGGAGGGAAACTCCTGGAACAAGAAGCCCTAGTTTTCCAATTTCTTCTGCATAAATTCATGTTATTGTTTCTATGGTATATCTGAAATTGATACTCCTCTACATCTAAAAATTTGTACAAAGGTATCACAGCCTATCCTTGATTCAACACCATAGGTTTCATCAGAATTGGTTTTACCAATTGGGACTTATGATTTTTTTCCCAAGGTGACCTGTTAGAGGACTATTCAGAACAACAAAGTTGTACAGACGTCCATGTGTCACTGGTTCATCTTCTGAGTCTGAATATTGGACCACAGGAAATTATAGTCCATTTCATTTCTATAACATCTTCATAAATTTGATTTGGACCTTTGTAGCCCAAGATATATCAATTCTCCTTAGGTGTCCTGTTTAGGGATGAATCCTGGAAGAGACTGCAACCCTAACTTGGAGGGATCATATCTCCTATAATATAGTGAAGGTGAGGTGGAATTTTGAAAATAGTGTAAATCAATATTTTATATTTTTCCTCTACAATTTTCAGCTCCTGAGACTTCACCAATATTTTGATATACCGAATGTACCAAAACTTGGCAGTTTTAGTATTCAGGGTTTTTTCTAGCTCACGGTCAAACTAGGTTTTGACTTTCCTAGAATCTCACCGGATCAAAAATCTTGAAAAAGGTCTCTAAACTTTGATTTTGATGAGGATAATCCTATGCCCGGCTCACTCAATAATTCCTCTTCTGTAGAAAGCCCTAATTTCTGCACCAAAAATTGAAAATGTTTGAAATCGAATTCCGCTTCGACATAAAGATGCGCCCTTCAATGGAGAGTCATCCTAGCATACTTTTTCTGATGCATTGTTGAGAGAGACACAAAAATTAAGAATCCATATCTTTTGTAGCTGCACAAAGTCTTCTTCTCAGGTTAGCTCTGATACCATGTTCGATTTTTATCATTCAAGCCTAGCATTATCTTAGGATCTTTAAATGATAGAATAACATGCACAGAAATAAACACAAGAGACAAGAGACACAAATAATTTTCCTCAAGGAAACTGTAAAGGAGAAAACCCTGCAACTTCCTCATAGATAGAATGAGCACCAATGGTGGTAGTAAAACCTGAAAACATAAAGATGATCTCCACAACTTCTGTCTCTCTCTCTCACAATGAGAGAGATTCTCCTCTCTCACTCATTTGCCCCAATGAGTGAATGTGTGTGTGATAAATAGAGAGCCTCACTCTCTATTTATATTCTTTCGTTCACCTGAAACCCACTCCAACATGTCGTCCTCACTTAACAATTACATACTAGAGCTGACATATCTAGGATTGTCTAATAACCCTAGTGCCCAACAACTTCTGGGGACTTTTCCCTCTGCTCAACAAGTAGGGTTAACCTTGACATAGATTCTGGAGACTATTTCCCTGACTTACAATGACTCACCTAGGACCAACTTCACTAGGATAGTCTAATAACCCTAGGGCCCCACAATTGCGGAAACTTTAACCCTTGACCAATAGGAGGGTTACCCACAATGACTTGACATGACTTGTTTACATTATAGAAACTTCCTGATTGGAACATGGGGGAATGACATGAATCAATTACATTATAGACACATCGCAAAATAAACATCGGGGTACAATACATAAGATATACGGATGAATACATTCCGAAGTTACAAATACATCAACAACATAGACATACATGAAAATAAAATACCACATACAAATTGGGAACACATTCACAATAGGCATAATTCCAATGCATTCAGTCTCCCTTCACATCCAGAAACTCAAACCAAAATTCCCCTATCGAGAGCGAGTCACATATATAATAGATTCCCAATGGGAAAAAACCATGGATCAAAGATCGAATTATCCTAAAGTGTAGACGTTATGACATAGCCCAAAAATTTGGAGATGCATCATGGGTCTCTTCCTGTAGGTATTTAATGTATTTAGGATAGGTAGGAATCAAAATGCATGCATGGCCCTCTTTAAATCAAACACGCAGATAGAAACCAAAATTCCCAAGAATGCATCTAGACAAGGCAGGACAAAACACCAAATGTATTGCACATTGTATCAACAATAAGCATATCAAGTGTATGCATGGGATGCATGGGAGGCCCACACTCTCCATTGAGAGGTGAGGCTCTCCTAGCCCCATCTTCAATCTTTTCTACTAGATCTCACCGTGAACAGCAAATCAATTGGAATCAGAGTAGTTTGCTCCTAGACCTATATTTTAAATAATTTATTTTTCTTGCTTTCGCTATCTAATGCTCATTTTTCTTAAAACCTATTTCCTGTAGTTCTCTGTTTATTTTTTTCTGCTTCTAGTTTTTTCTTCCAATTTTCGATCATGCCCCTCCCCATGGTTTTGATATGGCCCTAATGCTAATTTTGAAAACCATTCATAGCTAAAGAATTTACTGTCCTCTAATCCCCATTTTTTGCAGACCATTTTCATCGCTCCACACATTCCCTCCTTCCAACACACTGCCAAGATTTTATCCAATTTTTTGTTTCTTTTAGGTATCCTTCTACTAACACGCCCTCCATCATTTGCGCCTCCACCATTTTTCATCTTCTCTCCATCATCTTCTCTCCATCATTTTCTCTCCATCATCTACGGCTCCATAATCACTACGAATACCTTACTCCGCCCCATATCCTTGTCCATTATTGCATATCTTCCATCTCTATTACGCCTACCCTCCAACACACTCACCCTCAAGAGTCTTACCCCTCTCCTTGATGAACATGGCCTCCTCCTGCCACTCATCCCCAAAATGAAGCAGCGGCATTGTTCATTGTTTTGTGTGTGAGAGTTGAAGACTCCTTTTAGTGAAAACACTAATCCCATGAAGACTTTGTGAAGCATGTGAAAAATTTCTGATTCGTATTTCTCTCTGAAACTGTGCAAAGTGCAAATGAGTTTGCTTATTGGGTCACCAAGCTACATCAACATCCTTCTCAAATTATTTGTTTTCGCAATCCCCTCATTTCCCATTCCATCTCAAGGGGAAATGGTCATTTAATATGAAAGGGGGTTGTGAGTGTAAAGAAATGATAACTTTATTTGTGTGGGAAGTTCTCACTATTTATAATACTCAGGAAGTTGCAGGAGATGTCATTTAAGTGGAATACCATCCATATTTCAATTTGAAGGTGCTAAAGAAAATCTCCACTGAATAACTAAATTTCTCCATATGATATTCCATTATGTATTCCATTTTCATGGTATTCTTTCCAATCCTCATATTTATTTTCCTTGCTTCAGTTGAGAAATCCAGTACAAAATTCTTCGTTGTTGTATATTGTGTGACCAGCATTTGCCCCTCCCTGACAATGCACCATAATATCATAGCGTTGTGCTAAAATGTCAACAATATTTCCCTTTCCTTCATCACCCCATTGAGTTCCTAGCACTGCACATACTTGACTCAGGGATCTAACTATATCTTCCATTTTCTCTCTCTCCTCAATAGCCTCGGTCTTCATGATGTAGGCATTGCATTTTATCCTTCTACTCTACTGCAAAAACCCTAAATCCACTTCATCTACACAAGCACACAACTCCACCATAAGACATACCTTATGTATCCTCTGAAGTGCATTTCTTATCAGAGGAAATTTTATCACTATCTTTTATCAGGTAAAGTTCATAGCAGTTTGCAATGGAAAGTTGACTCACACTAATCTCAATCACATTTTTTCTATCAGTAGAAATTTAGCCATTGGCAATGACAACTTGAGGAAATATGAAAATGGGGTTATCCCTCTTGATTTATCATTGTAGCTAATTTTGACAGTATATGGATATTCCTCAGCCTTTGGGCCAGTGGGAACGATGCACACTAACAACTCGGCAGTTTTTCTTTGTACATCTCGATTCAAGTTCAATTATTGGCACATGGCTAGCACATTGTCCCTATATTGGACTATAAAAAGGCTAGGGATACCTAATAAGACTATAATACTCAGGATGGGAGATGATATGGCATGCAACTCTAGAAATAGATATCCTTCTCAAGTGTTCAACAATGAGAACCATCAACTTAATCTATATTGCGATAATGTTGAGGTAGATTACAGACGATATGACATGGCTGTTGAAAAATTCTTGCATGTTTTGACTGGGTGACATCATCCTATTGTTCCTTGTTCAAAGCGCCTCTTGAGTGATGAAGGTAGTCACATTCTTCTTTATATGACAAGACATGGGGGTGACCATTTTCTCAAATTTCAGGATTCGAAAGAGATTCAGATCGATGATCTAGCTGATACAATTGAACAAATGTTAGAGAAATGCAGATATAAGGAGTTGAGGATACTTGCCAAGCTCCAACACGGTATTCATAGCTTTACTCTCCTGGTGTGTTGGCAATTGGGAGCAGTTTGAAGGATGAAAACTCCTATTCTCATCACCTTGATTTTGATGTTGGTGTATTTGTAGTGGATCATTTTACTATTTACACCGTGGATTTTTTCAAGAAATTGGACATGTATTACAACTCATCACTAAACAGTCAGTTTTAGTCTTACAATCCAAAATTACTGATGTCAAATACATATTATTGACTTGATTTGTATCCTCGATCTTTACACAATGTACCAGTTTCAAATTTCATTTGATCGGTGATGGAAATAATTCATACTGACTCTACATATAGCCTGTTTATAGGAAAAAATGTTAAAAAATTAGTTGTCTCCTCAGTTCATAGTTCTCCAGTTGATCAAATTAAAATTTCCAGATCTTCACTTGCTGAGGTTGACTTCAATGACACAATCACAAAATATTTGCAAGCTGGACATAATATGTTTATCCACTTGTGGCATCATCTGGAACCTTCTCTAGATGAGCTTGGAGACACTGATATGCAAGTTCAATGTGGTTTTCTCATACTTCTATTGCTTTTTATAACATGCTCATGTTTTTTTCTACTAAAATTTGTAGGACTATTAATTACATCGCTTTGTACAACAAAAGCATGTTAGTACACCAACCTTTCCTTCTTTCAGATGCCACCATCCATCATTCCTATTAGTATTTTATAATAGTACCTCATGGCTCTTTAAGGACTATTTTCTATCACATGTTGGGTTCCATGTGCCTCCATAGCAGTTAGAAATGCTCAGCCCCATAGTAGCCACAACTATCACTCACTAGCAAGAAGCACTCTCTAGCAAAGCCATCTTCAACATGGCATATTTGACAATTGGCAGAACTTCATTTTGCATTCTTGAGCAAGCCATATTTAACATGGCACAGGATTCCACAACCTTTCCATAGGGATCCATTCCCCTTATTCCAATCCCAGCAGTGATCTCGTGTTTTTGGTTCAGATTTACTTTGCAGTAGTATTAGTTCTCTTTTCAGTGGGTTCTCTTTCAATTCAATTTTTGTAGTACTCTACAACACTTTGCACAGTTTTGTTCCATTTTTATTATTTGCACAATCCTCCAACAGTACTCTACAAAATTTTATTTGTAGAGAAGACCTTCACGGAGTGCGAGGTAGCTAAAATATTTTTGTATCAATCCAAATCACACCCTTGTGAGGGTTTCAGTATCAATTCATTTGTGAGTGGATACACAGGTCTCCTAGCCCCAAGTGTGCATAGACATCCACCACCAAGAGATCAGATTCACATATCTAAATCAATATATATCTCTCCCTCTAGTTTATTCACAACAAGATGATGAAAAACAGTGATATGTGAATCCCCACCTGCTCCCATATTGCAAGAGAAGAGGTTCACACACCTAAAAACATACAGATCTCTCCCTCTAGTTTATTTAGAATAAAGATGACAAGAGTTGCATCATGGGCATCCCCCACCTGCTCGCATCTTAGACCATCTACACACCGTCCAGATCTTCATCAAATTGAAACAAATCTCAGCACCTCTTCAACCTTTGGCATCTCCTCTTTGCAAGCATGGCTTCCAACTTAAATCGGGAGGCAGGAAAGTAGGGATGCTTTCCACTTAAACCGAGAGGAATGGGCTATATGGGAGGCCCACAATCCCCATTATGTATTAAGTATATATATTAGATATTAGTATAATAATGAGCAGCATTTGTTGTGCTCATTTTGTCCTCATCAATGAGGTCCCTTTGTAATTGTTATCAAAAGGCATCTGGCCTCCTAATGAAGCATTCAACTTTTCTTGTGCCACTCTAGTGTCTTAGATGGTTTAAGGTTTTCTTAATATTGTTTTGGTTCTGAGTGTTCTTTTAGGTTTCTCCATTGAGAGGTGAGGCTCTCCTAGCCTCACCTTCAATCATTGCAACCAGATCTTGCCAAGAATGACAGATCAATCCATTCCGACAATCATAAATCAGAAAAATTGGAATACAAATATCTACTCCAATATGGAATCAGAAAGTAAGAAGCAATTATTCAGCATAAATGAAAACACAAGAAGCCATTCTTCATTAGAGATCAATAACGCATGGAGCAATTTTTTAGGAGAGGTAAGAAAACACGCAGCAAAAGCTCCTTCATGGGGTCTTCCTCTCCCCAACACAACCAGCCTCCACATCTAAAAGGCATACAGGAATGAAAACTCCTTCGTGCCATACAGGAATGAGTTATTCGTCCCTTGATTCTAAAGAAGTCTCTCTCTTGAAATGAGAGTGAAATTTTATATTATCATAAATATATAAATATTAAGGCCCAAACTTTTATGTGCCTTTCCCATATTTAATTTTACAATACTTATGCAGAAATCCCCTATAAGAACCTTTGTTCAAGTATTTATAACTCATTTTTAGTCATTAGTTTATTCATAAGGGAATGTTTAATATATGAATATATACTTATCCATGTATTAAAATACCTTATTGGCACTTTTGTGTAGATCACTTTTAGTGGAAAAAATATCCTTGACGGTAATTTTCTTCAAGAGGAGCTTTCAACTTCTTAATTAAAAATTATAGGGATGTCTTCTTGGCACTTAATAGGATAAACAAGTATTCCAAAATTAATGAAAATGTCCTTGCTTTGATACCAAACGAGGAACATACTGACCCAAAACTTGTTAGTGGAGAAATCAACCTATTTGCGAGTTACTTCATCTTAGGATGACCCCATCAGGCTTAGTTCATCAAGGGAATTGTTATTCTGCATATAATTCCTGAGGATTCACTTGTCATTTTAACCTTCCCCCTAGTAAATTCATCCCCAATCATTCTTAGTCGCATTAATTTCTAGTCTCCTAATGCTATCAAACACATCCATACTTTTTTTATAAGGTTAGGATGGATATTTACAGTGGCATTTTACTTAAAGTATGTGTAACAAACCTAAATTAGTAAAATCAAATTAATTCTTTTAATTTTTGAAAAACCACTTAAACCTTCGAGTGACTATCTTCACGACTGGTGAGAGATAACAATATTCACTATAATCGTAAAGCAAATCCATCAATAAAAATTATTATCCAGGAATAGACAACGTGCAATACCCAAAGTATCAAAATTTTACTATACTACAGCTTACTATTACAATTCTTCCTAAGATTTATAACAACTCTCGCTTTCAAGGCCATTTTAATTTATCTAACAAATTATAACCATCAAGTAATTGATCCTCCTTTGTATTTAAGGCAACCTGTGTAATTGCGATACAACTACATGAACTATTGTTAAGACTTTCGTCTAGAACTCAGTCTTGCTTCAAAGATATACCTGCACACCTATCAATTACACACATTTTTTGAAAATCCATATACTATTAAAAGGATATTTTGTGCATTTTCATTTCTCTAACAATCCTTTACAATTTATCCTTCTTTGAAAAATTTACCTGTAACTTTAACATAATATTCTTACCAATGCTAATCATGAAATAGTCATAGACTTTCTGATTGGACACCATTCATATGATGTATCCTATAGTGTACCTCCTATACCTCAATGCCATTAGGTGCGAAAATGGTAAATTTTTCACTTCATTCCTACTACAAAAAGAATCAATCCTGTTAGTGTCATATGAAACATGTTCAATCCAATTCGATAAGGTCAATCTGTACACATGGAAAAATAGTCATTCGACGACTTACATCCGTTCTCCTCGTCAAAAAATCAATCATGCAAAATACATTCCATTAACTACTACCTATGGCTTGGAATAGTTATATTAGGACTGGTAAATGATGAAAGTGCCACTTGTAAATCATTCATCGAAACATCATGAATCAAGACTAAGTTTAAAGTTTATCCTTGCAATCCTATCATTGAAAAATACTCAAGATACTTCATTAAGAAAGAATACTAAAAACCCAACTGAGGTTTTTGTTGTAACTATGTACTGCTAAGGAGATTTCTATTTTTCAAGTACCTTAAATCTTACTTATCCTTATTAAAGTAACAACTAAGTAATATGTTCCCCTTCACTGCAACTCAACATATAGGGCATTACAATTTATGTGTATCTCAGAGAAAGACTTATGTTTAAAACATAGAAGGGGGTAGACATACACATTGCAAGAATTGGTACTTTATGAAAATTCTAAAGGACTTGAAATCTGAATATCCATCATGTTGCAAACTAGTCTTAAAGTGTTAAATCGCGATGCATAAACAATCCTTCCTAACGTCATGAATTTCAACATATATGAGCAATATTTCTTAACATCGTGAATTTCAACATATATGAGAAATCTTTCTCAACATCATGAACATATATGAGCAATATTATTTAATGAAAATCAATAAAACACAAAACACAAGAACCAATCACACAGAGAAAACGATGTACGTGGTTCACCTCAAACTTGGGGTTATATCCACCAATCCTTAGCGTCATGTAATATTATTTTCCAAAAGGGCTGTTACAATCTGCAACAACTCTGTTGCCTGCACGTCTTTGGTTTAAAATTCAAGTACTCCTCACAGAGTATTTCATTATCCCTACCACTGGATTCAATGAACAATCCTTTCAAAGAGAAGCTAGAGTTACGTCCCATACAAACTAATTATTAATATTGGCTTTATGTCGCATACCCATGTGGACAAAGTTAGTTCTATGTTCAAAACTAAATCATCCTCATAAACACGTATGCAATTCCAGATACTATAATCGGAGTCCTATTGCTCCTTATTGCCTTTTAGTAAACAGCCTTAGTGTGACACATTCATCCTTATATCTATTTTCAAATCCTTAAGATAGATAGCCGTCTTTATATCTATGCTCAATATTAACAATGCCAGTCACAGACTTTATAAGGATTTTATTAAGTCAAACATTTACGTTCACTGTCATCAAGACTATCAATAGTCTTTAAGTAAATTTTAATAAAAGAAATAACTGTCTTATAACTATGATTAATCATATCAAGGCGAGTCGCGGACTTTATAAGGATTTTATTATTTCATTGTCATCAAGACTATCAATAGTCTTTAAGTAAATTTTAATAAAACAAATAGCTGTCTAATAACTATGATTAATCATATCAAGGCAAGTCACAGATTTTATAAGCATTTTATTATTTCACTGTAATCAAGACTATCAGCAGTCTTTAAGTAAATTTTAATAAAGCAAATAGCTGTCTAATAACTATGATTAATCATATCAAGGCGAGTTGTAGATTTTATAAGCATCTTGTTAAAACAAAAATGCACACGTTCACTGTTATTAAGGCATATCGTAATTCCTTGTTCATTATTATTAAGTTAACTACCCAAACCCAAACATACAGTAGTGTACAAAGCCATGGCCCAGCCAAAAAGGAATCACAGTTCAGAGTGGCAGCTCTAGAAAGCCACAGCCCAAATGAGAAAACGTCATGGTGCTTGTAGCTCATGATTACGATCAGACCGGTTCAGTCACTCACGAGGTGAAATGGGAGGATGTTTCAATTAAGTCATGGATACAGGATGAAGGACACCATGCACCCAACCTCTCAACTACCAAGAATGTAAATGAGAATGTTCTTCTTGCGAGAAAGTAAGTCATTACCACTCTGATTGACAATAAAGTTAACACAATATCTGATACACCTGGCTGGATAGAAATTAGATAGGTTAAAATACAGATTCATGTTGGCTAGATAAACATGAGGCCGCGTCTAGCATAAGGAAGTCACGGCTTTATCTAGGAGTAGTATACAGGTCATGCCCCAGCTCAAGCACAGATCACAGCTCGGTTGAGGAGCAACACAAGTTATCAATCAACCTAGAAGCATACAGGGGGTCATGGCCCTCATCTAACAGCTAGCGGGAGGTCATGGCTCAAGCCGGGTAGCAAAACAAGGTCATCACTGAAGCTAGATAGTCACGTAAAGTCACGACTAAAGGTGTCTACAACACACTAGCATATAGAGTAAAAATAAAGAAAGGGTCATGGCTTAAGCTGGACAAGGTTCATGCTCTGATTGGGCGTAACCTTCAAACAAAAAAAGGCGTAAGGAAACCATAAGCGCATGCTAAATCTTCCATATGATATGTTAGGGTTTGCGCCTTAGCTAGTTGTAGCTTTAAAGCTTAACAAAGGCATATAAAAAACAATGCATATGCTGAGATAACAGATTGGACCATCCAATGGAAAATAGGAATCTGAATCAAAATTTAAATTGCATATACCAGGGATGCCCATGCCTCTGAGTATTCGATCAATTGATGAGTTGCCTCTGAGGATCTGCCATGCCCTATCTATACTGCAAACAATGCTACAAGATCCAACACTTTCCCAACCTTTTCCAAAAGCCCCCCGGTGCCTCCCTTCCCATTTACCTGTATATATATATATATATATACTCACTTATTTCAATAAGGCCATCCTCTCCCACTTACCTCAGACGGGATTGCTAAACAAAGCATTTGGCCATTACAAATTGTTGGGAGGATTTTAGGCTGAGTTTTCCCAAGATTATGGTGACCGTTTGTGCCCTAAACTTTGGCCACGGCTGTCACGGTTTAGGGAGGATTTATTTCCCTCATTCAAGCTAAACTTCTCCTTCAATTAATATAAGATTTAAAGAATGGAAAGAAAGAGGATCTTAATTAAAAATTCATGTTATTATTTTTTTAACTAAAATAATTAATCCTTCCTTTCCCTATAATAATATTTCATTCATGCCCTTTTAATAAGAAGATGTGACCTATCATTGTTTTCCTTTTTCTTATGATATACCGATTCATGTCAATAGAGTTAATCCATCTTCATTATCTCTAGAAAGAATTAATCCATCCCTTAGATTTTATAGTAATAATAATTCATGTCCTCTTTATAAAAGGGATTAATGTCTAAGGGACTTAATACTTTATGTCTCTTTTTATAAAGAATTAATATATCCTTTTCCTTTAATACATGGATAGTTATTATTATAAATGTATGAGCACATATATTTATAATTCTTTTAACCTTTTTTTTTTCTTCCGATTCCTTAGTGGAATCCGTCCACTCTCCTAGTTCTTGTCGCTCCCTTGCATTATTAAATTTTTGCCTAAAATTTTTTAGCAAGGGACTTGGGTTTTTCACTTACGTTTTCGTCTTTCGGGTTGCATACTGAAGAAAGCATTATGGCTCCCAAACCATTCATCATGCAACCTAGTGGATTCGATCATCTGTTGTTTAAGTCGTGTCCAAGTATCGCGTCTCCCAAGTCTATATCTTTCGAAATCAAATACAGGTTTCTGCTCGTGGGGCCTTGGCCTTGAGCTCCTCACCAGAGAACAAATACATTCAGAAGTTACAAATATTCAAAGGCAGTTTGACACAGATGTTACATCCTTGCCCCCTTAGTATAACATCGTCCTCGGTGTTCCAGCATTTTCTTTGACCGACCTTCCCTTTTTCTTCATCATCTTTTATTCTTTTAATCTCTTCGTTTTGAATCCCAGAAGATCCTTCGGTACTTCTCAAGTCCCCGTCCTTCAAGACCTGCAATTTCCTGCAACAAGTTTGGTCTCCCCAAAATTTATTTAGTAGACTTACATCATGAATTTATAATTCATCTTAAAAACATAGGCAAAATCTCTCTGTGAAACATCACAGTTACTATCATTTGGGTGTGAGTTAAAAACATGATTACTATCCTTTGGGTGTGAGTTTTTATCGCATTACACATTAAGCATGTAATAGTCTAATTACTCAGAATTTCGTTTAATTGTTTTACGTTTGTTATGTTTTCCAAACTCCCTTGAGTTTCCTTTTCCATTCTTGTGTGGACTTACAACAATTTTCTGAGGTTACTCTCTCTTTTAACCACTAGGTAAAAGTTTTCCCCTTAGTGACATCAAACAACATCCTATCTTCTAGATGTCCAATTTTTTCCTAGGTCTTTTGCCACACCATATGCCTAACACCAATGTGCTCACGCAACAATCGCTTTCCTAACACCATTGTGCTCCTGTAGCATATATTCCTAACACCAGTGTGCTCACATGGCAATCACTTGCCTAACACCATGGTGCTCCTGCAGCATCCAAAGTTTTTCCTTGTTCGTATTAGTATAAATTTTAACCTTGCTTATTGCAACACACACTCATTGGTGCTTTCATGACTTTACTCTTATTGTCCCGATGCATGAATTGGCTACACGGTCAGTCAAATCATTCATTGATAAACCATAATTTCATTAATTAATCATGAGCATAAGTTGCAGCAATTTTACCACCGTTTATGAGTCATACCACCCCGTGAATCATCCAAGATAACTCCTTACTTGTTTCTGATCCATCGAGCACAATCTTGTATATGCAAGTGTATTTATATACCATAGTGTACGTGGATCATGACCATGGTTATACTCCGGGTAAAATTCTGCAATGTCAATATATAAACATCATAATCCACAGTCAAGCCTTGCTTTATAAAACCTCAAAATTCGACAATAAGTAAAATCATCACTCATTTCTAAACTCATGATTTAAACCAGTGAATATTTTTACTAGCCGTCAATGCCGGCTGATAGAATTCCTTGCGTAACCCTGCACTGTTAGTATATCAATTTCAAATACTAATAGCAATCGTACATATCTACTCATATATCTTGGGATAGTTACGAGTGAAGGGACACTTCAATCTTACGTGACAATAATGAGTGATAAGTTTAGAGAGGTATGAATATTAAGCGATAACTAGTTCTATCTACCTATTAGTATCTTTCTAGAGGAACAGTATAAATATCAACAGAACTCATCTTTTGGGTAGGCACCTTGCTTGGTAGCCATCTATGCATACACTGGTAAATATTTTGCATGGACAATGTTCGTTGAGGTTAACAGTAGGCTTAAAATACCATTTTTCCTTAATCAACCCACTACAATTATCGTAGACAAGTAATAGGTCACAATTATCATGGTAAAAATTTTTTAGAGTTCAAGAATGATGATTATCTTCATAAATTGCATCCATGATGCTTCACATATCTCATGTCTCTATTCCTGTGCATACTTGTTATAATAATCAAAGTATGTGCGAGATGTACTTACCCCTTGATAACATCCATCTTGATGTACTAGAAAATTACCTGTGCATGACAACCTTGTTAATTTCGTAATTAAGGTTTTAAGAGGATACTCATCACCTTGTCTCAGATCAATCATCTTATCAATTTCTAAATTATCAATGTCGTGCTTCCTTAATTCAGCAACGGTAACATTCCAGATATTCAACATGAGCTCTTTACAGCGGTACCATCCTATCTTCACAAAATTTACTATGAACCTACAATTGAGTTGTTAACACATATAACATAACCATTAGAGAAGAAAATTCTTTCCAACAAACAAATGAAAGGATTTTTTGCCATGTTATAGTTTTGTCAAATAAGACTATTTACCACTTATCTCTAAGCCCTTTTGATTCTGGTTATACTTCATTGAGTTTAATTCATTCAGTCGCTTATATTTTCCATACTCCTTTTCTTCTACCAAGGTACTTCAATTTCATAAACACGCAATTCAATTTGAACCAAAGTAGTCTAACTTTAGAAGGCATTCATTGCATTTCCTTTCAAACCATTTCAATTGTTTTCACAAGGCAACCCTAAAATTACCAAGTTCCTTTTCTGGTAAGATTGCTTGATATTCTAAGAAGTCATTAATTTCTCAAATAACTTTCAGTGACAATTAATTGCATTGTGATTTATGTTAACCAATGTCCATTATAGTGGAGTATCTCTAGTAACTACAGTTTGTCATATTAAAATAACATATATTACAACATCATGCGTGGAGGTAGAATCATGTATGATATGCCACTCAAATTCTAGTACTTTTGAAATGTCGAGGGTAGATTATATGTTAAATAAGGAATTCTTCTCATTAACGTAAATCAATGGGGTTAAATATATTTGGTCTCTTTTTGTACATTTGTTTTAATTGGATCCATTCTCCCCAAATTCAAAAACAAACTGCAAGCACCATCTTTTTTGTAGTCCAAACACTTTATTGTAAGGGTCCTACATAAATACATCTTGTACCTACTTAGACTTTATTTCAACAATGTTAACTCTACTTGAGTTGTATTCAAGAACCATAAAAAGGGTACTTATCTCACTTATGATGACTCGTTCGTCAATTCACCCACAGCTATGTTCATTTAATTTATCTAGGAAGAGTTTCATGGTTAGTGCTGACATGAATAAAACTGAATGAATTCACTCAAATCAGCATATGAGACTTTATAAAAGTTGTAGGCCACAACTTGCATTCCACCCCTTCATCATAAATGACTCAAGCGACCAAATTATTATTTACCTTATTACCTTTTCATCTCTTTCCCTTCCATAATTAGATTCTCAAATGTACCTTGTGATTTACATTCTGCCCATTTAGGCGCAAGTGTTGTGACTTGGGCTCTGATACCATATGTAGTGTACCTCCTATACCTCAGTGCCATTAGGTTTGAAAATGGTAAATTTTTCACTTCACTGCTACTACAAAAAGAATCAATCCTGTTAGTGTCAGATGAAACATGTTCAATCCAATTTGATAAGGTCAATCTATACACATGGAAAAATAGTCATTCGACGACTTACATCTGTTCTCCTCATTAGAAAATCAATCATGAAAAATACATTCCATTTACTACTACCTATGGCTTGGAATATTTATCCTTAGGACTGGTAAATGATGAAAATGCCACTTGTAAGTCATTCATCGAAACATCATGAATCAAGACTAAGTTTAAAGTTTATCCTTGCAATCCTATCATTGAAAAATACTTGAGATACTTCATTAAGAAAGAATACTAAAAACCCAACCGAGGTTTTTGTTGTAACTATGTACTGCTAAGGAGATTTCTATTTTTCAAGACCTTAAATCTTACTTATCCTTATTAAAGTAACAACTAAGTAATACGTTCCCCTTCACTGCAGCTCAACATATAAGGCATTACAATTTATGTGTATTTCAGAGAAATACTTATGTTCAAAACATAGAAGGGGCCAGAAATACATCTTGCAATAATTGGTACTTTATGTAAATTCTAAAGGACTTGAAATCTGAATATCCATCATGTTGCAAACTAGTCTTAAAGTGTTAAATCGCGATGCATAAACAATCCTTCTTAACATCATGAATTTCAACATATATGAGCAATATTTCTTAACATCGTGAATTTCAACATATATGAGCAATCTTTCTTAACATCATGAACATATATGAGCAATATTATTTAATGAAAATAAATAAAACACAAAACACAAGAACCAATCACACAGAGAAAATGATGTACGTGGTTCACCCCAAACTCGAGGTTACATCCACCAATCCTTAGCGTCATGTAATATTACTTTCCAAAAGGGCTATTACAATCCGCAACAACTCTGTTGCCTACACGTCTTTGGTTTAAAATTCAAGTACTCCTCACAGAGTATTTCATTATCCCTACCACTGGATTTAATGAACAATCCTTTCAAAGAGAAGCTAGAGTTACATCCCATACAAACTAATTATTAATCTTAGCTTTATGTCGGATACCCATGTGGACAAAGTTAGTTCTATGTTTAAAACTAACTCATCCTCATAAACCCATATGCAATTCTAGATACTATAATCGGAGTACTATTGCTCCTTATTTCCTTTTAGTAAATAGCCTTAGTGTGACACATTCATCCTTATATCTATTTTCAAATCGTTAAGATAGATATCCGTCTTTATATCTATGTTCAATATTACCAAGGCCATTTGCAGACTTTATAAGGATTTTATTAAGTCAAACACCTACGTTCACTGTCATCAAGACTATCAGCAGTCTTTAAGTAAATTTTAATAAAAGAAATAACTGTCTTATAACTATGATTAATCATATCAAGGCGAGTCACAGACTTTATAAGGATTTTATTATTTCACAGTCATCAAGACTATCAGGAGTCTTTAAGTAAATTTTAATAAAACAAATAGCTGTCTAATAACTATGATTAATCATATCAAGGTAAGTCGTAGATTTTATAAGCATTTTATTATTTCACTGTCGTCAAGACTATCAGCAGTCTTTAAGTAAATTTTAATAAAGCAAATAGCTGTCTAATAACTATGATTAATCATATCAAGGCGAGTCATAGATTTTATAAGCATCTTATTAAAACAAAAACGATAACGTTCACTATTATTAAGGCATATCGTAATTCCTTGTTAATTATTATTAAGTTAACTACCCAAACCCAAATGTACCGTAGTGTACAAAGCCACGGCCCAGCCAAAAAGGTATCACACTTTAGAGTGGAATCTCTAGAAAGCCACGACCCAAATGAGAAAACGTCATGGTGCTTGTAGCTCATGATTACGATCAGACTGATTCAATCACTCACGAGGTGAAATGGGAGGATGTTTCAATTAAATCATGGATACAAGATGAAGGACGCCACGCACCCAACATCTCAACTACCATGAATGTAAACAAGAATGTTCTTCTTGCGAGAAAGTAAGTTATTACCACTCTGATTGACAACAAAATTAACACAATATCCGATACACCTGGTTGGATAGAAATTAGATAGGTTAAAATACAGATTCATGTTGGCTGGATAAATGTGAGGCCGTGTCCAGCATAAGGAAGTCATGGCTTCATCTAGGAGTAGTATACAAGTCACGACCCAGCTCAAGCACAGATCACAGCTCGGTTAAGGAGAAGAACAAGTTATAAATCAACCCAGCAGCATACAGGGGGTCATGGCCCTCATCTAACAACTAGCGGGAGGTCACGGCTCAAGCCGGGTAGCAACACAAGGTCATCGCTCAAGCTAGACAGTCGCATAAAGTCACAGCTAAAAGTGTCTACAACACACTAGCAGACAGAGTAAAAATAAAGAAAGGGTCATGGCTTAAGCTGGACAAGGTTCATGCTCTGATTGGGCGTAACCTTCAAACAAACAAAAACGCGCAAGGAAACCATAAGCGCATGCTGAATCTTCCATATGATATGCTGGGGTTTGCACCTTAGCTAGGTGTAGCTTTAAAGCTTAACAAAGGTGTAAAAAAAATAATGCATATGCTGAGATAACAAATTGGACCATCCAATGGAAAATAGGAAGCTAAAGCAAAATTTAAATTGCATATACCAAGGATGCCCATTCCTCTGATTATTCGATCAATTGATGAGTCGCCTCTGAGGAT
>LPNX010039459.1:3330-47059 GCA_001517045.1 Pseudotsuga menziesii | reverse complement strand
GACATGTCACTATATAAAATGTGCATAATCATATTCAATAATGAACCTTAAAACATCTTCTAGACTTCCTCTGTGAATAAATGTAAGGCACTTGCAATAAAGTTTGAAATGACTTTTCCCTATTATTTTTTATTATAATTGATATAAATTTAATTGTTCTACTCTATTGCATTCTAATTAATATTATATTTTCTTCTGTAGACTTTAAAGTGGTGCGAACTTTGTATTAGTGCAATATCTTATACTCAACAAAGACAAAGTAGTAACATTTTCAGAGTGTAGGCTTTCTAAGCTTGTCATCATTGTGAATGATTTTCTGGATTAAGTTGTCAGTGATTTTTTCAAACCAACATTTCAAGTGGGCACTCCACGCATGATCGTTGGGGGAACAATGTAAAATTAATATTATATTTTCTTTTGTAGACTTTAAAGTGGTGCAAACTTTGTATTAGTGCAATATCTTAAACTCAACAAAGACAAAGTAGTAACATTTTTAGAGTGTAGGCTTTCTAAGCTTGTCATCATTGTGAATGATTTTCTAGATTAAGTTGTCAGTGAGTTTTTCAAACCAACATTTCAAGTGGGCACTCCACGCATGATCGTCGGGGGAACAATGTAAAATTCATTATGGCTTGAAAATTTTTCACATAGCTTAATCCCGAAAATCAATAGCCAAGTATTAACATTTAATTTCAATACTACATAAGTTAATAATAATCACAACACAATATTAATATGTTGTTAAATAACTTTTTATTATGCAAGAAATTTCTTACACAAATTATTAATAATGCACTAGTCAAATATTTGTGACTTTTGTTTTAATACGTAAATATAAATATTAATGATAATTAAAGTATATCATTAAATACATTTATAGGTAAAATTTCTCACATAACTCTGTTATTCATGAAATCAACATTCATTAACTTAGTTTTTAATACAATAACCACCCACAATAATAATAATAAAATTATGTCTCTATTCTAATTCATAATTTATTTTAATCATTACTAAGATAAAATCTATTTTACTCTAAGTCATAACATATTTTCTCCTCCACTATCAAGTGGTGGCAACTTTAAAAAATAAAACATCATATTAAAAAACGACTTAGACTTACTATGGTAACTCAATCTACACACATTAGTTAACATTATTTCAATTAAATGAAATTCCAAGATAATAATAGCAAAAACATTGATTATTAATGTCATTAAATAGTTTTTAAATGGGTCACTCTAAAATTGTGCCGACCTTCTATTAGTATAGGAACTCAACACCAACAATGTACTAGTTACCATATCAAATTATAATTCAATTTCTTAATCATAGTAACATATACAATATTAATGTCATTACATAAACTTAATCAAGTTACCATTTAATACAAACTATAGATAATATTAATAGAAATTATGTAAGGAATCAAAGTCTAAGATTTTCATCATTTTGAAAGAATTAAAGTCTAAGACTTTCATGATTTTGATTTGTCATACAAGATTAGAAAGTTGTAATCTAGGTGTTAACACATTTCCTCTCCCCTCATGTTGTAAAGGGTGCTAGCTCAATGGAAGAGAACCTGCATTACAAGCAGGACGATGGTGGTTCGATTCCTCCGTGCCCTAACATAAATTAATAGATGATATAAAATCTTAATGATAATATAAATATTGTAAGATATCTATATTTTCAATATAAATATGCTCTTTTTAATTAAACACATTGTTCAAATACTTCATAAATAAATAATGAACACTTACAATAATTGGTTCAGTTGGTTTTCCCCCTTTCCTCTTGTATATGGAAAAAATTAAACTGTACTGCACTAATGCTATTCTAGTTCATAATTGATTTTGATTGTTAAAATAATTAATATTAATATACAAGGGAGGCTTTACTAACATCATTATCATTAACTAAATTTATAGGAAAGAAATTTCTCACGTTAATCTATTATTCATAAAGTAAACATTCATCAACTTAGTTTTTAATACACTACCGCTACCAACAACAATAATAATAAATTATGTTGCTATTTTAATTCATAATTTATTTTAATCACTACAAGGGTAAAACTTAGACTTTGAAGTCATAAAATATTTTCTCGTTTTGATTATAAGTGGTGCCAACTTCCAAAAATAAAACAACATACTCAACAAAGAGATAAATAATTACTATGAGAATATTTATAATTGTTGTAGTAACAAATACAATGTTGGTATTATGTCATAAAATAATTTAATCAACTTAACATTTAATACAAAATATAAATAATATTAATAGAAATTATGTAAGGATTCAAAGGATATGCCTTTCCCCATTTTGAAAGAACTCAATCTAGCGGAAGTTCTAAATTCTAGATCCACTAAATAATTACAAATTTAATGAAATATGTGTTATCGAGTATTTTATCAAATCTACCACAGTGAAATAGGTGAGGATCCCATGTCCTATAATGTTGCTCCAAAATAATATAAGGTGCATCAATATATTAATCCATGTTTTCTTTCATCCAAGAAGTGAATTAAGAACCTCCACCAAAATCTAAACTGAATAACGAACAAAGAAAACATGAAGACTTCAAGTGGCTCAAAGAAGTCTCATTAATACACCCATGAATATGTATATCATCATAATGTTACAAAGGATGATGCTTCCAATTTAAAGAATATGGAATTCTATTAATTTCATAATCAAAATGAGAGATAGGAATCCCATACTCCTCATGTGCTACCATAAAATATAAACCTTTCACCCATACTTATTAGGATGAATGTTTCAAAATATGGAAGTGTAAGATGTAGGAGAAAGAACCAACTCACCCAAATGATTAGAAAGTGAAAACATTTCATCATGTGAAGGATCCATATGGGTAGGAACATTCACCTCCCTATAAAATGAAAACATTTCCTCATACGTTGGTTCCAAGGTAGTGGAATCAGGCACTTCTTCAAAAAGTGTGTAACCGTTTTCAAGGGGAAACTGACGTTCCTCTTCCACTAGAACAAGTATCATCAATATCATCTTCAAACACATAAAGAATGAGTCATTTTCCCATTTTTCTCATGATCCATCATGTCATGAGAATCCTCCAAGCAATATACTCTATGACAATATGAAACATAGGAGGAAGAAAAAGTATTTTCAACCTCTCAAGAAGTTGCTCATTTTGAATTTTGAGATTATGAATATCCTAATTGTTATTCAATTATGCTTAATGTATAAATTTATTAAGTTGAACCAATTGGTTTCTATAAAAAATCAAAGCAATGAAATTACCTTTGATTTTGCACACTTCTCTTTGAAGATTTTTCATATATTCAAGGAAGGTTGTCTCCTCCAATGAAGAAACTATGCAAAAATAATTGGACACCAATGTTTGAGTGTGATGGAGTATGCTAAGGGAATCATTGATATTACTTTCACTCATCTTCAAAGAAACTTCAATGAGGGATGGTTCATGAGAGTGAACCTCCTCTTCTTATTTCTTCTTGATTTGATCAACTCCTTCAAGCTCAAGTGGCGATTCGAAAGTTGATCTTGGTTCTTCATTATCTGCCACAAGGTATTCATCTTCATGATCATGATAACTTTTTCTTGCAGTAAATTTTTCAAATATGTGTTTGGGTACACAGGGTACTCCCAAAAGACCGAACACCTTGAGCAACTGCTTCACACAAATAGATCACAGATCAACACATCGATGTTTGTCACGTGGTTAAAACCCTCGAGAGGGAAACAGTCCACAGCCACAGCCAAATAGCTACTTAGAGCAATTTATTATGCAAAAGAAAGAAAGTTACATGAGCTTCTCATAATCGATCAACTAGCCAAGGAACCTCTATGCTCTTTAAATAGAGATCATAGACCAATCGGGTGTTAAGCCACGGATCAATGGTAGGTATGATCTAAGAGAAGTTGAATCGTCAGATCACTCTATGTCTATAACATATCGTGACAGTCGGATTAGAATATTTACAAATGCATACTAATGCATACTAAAGAAACACACTTTTACCTAACGGATATATTACACAAGTTGATCTTAACTAACTCCTAAGTGTCTAAATATCCTAACATCCCCCCTTAAGAACAACTTGGGATAGGATTGAAGGATTTACAAAAGTGACACCTTTGGGAGAAGGAAGGAGGCATTAGAGCCTATTCCCGCTTAAGGACACATTCTTGAACTCCTAACATAGAACAAAGTTTAGAAAACTTCGATTCTGTAAGAGACTTGGTGAAGATGTCTGCAACTTGATCATTTGTAGGGCAATAGAGAACTTCAATAACACTATCATGAACAAGATTTTTGATGAAGTGCATGTGTAGCTCACTGTGTTTGCTACACTGATGTAGAACTGGATCTTTGTCAAGCTTGATGGCACTTTGATTGTCGCACCAAAGTGGAGTAGGCTGCTGTTGCTTGAATCCAAACTTTGAAAGTATTTATCAAAGCCATAAAGCTTCCTAAATGACATTAACTGTGGCTCAATATTCTGCTTCTGCTGAAGAAAGAGAAAGTGCTTGTTGTCTCTTACAAGCCCGAGTGATAGGTCCAGATCTTAGAATGAAAACATAACCCGCAGTAGACTTCTAATCATTAGGATCGTAGGCCCAATCTGAATCAGTGAAACCAACCAACAAAGGTTTCCCCCCTGTACTGTAATGAATCCCAAACTGAATTGTACCTCGAATATATCGAAGTATTCTTTTTGCTGCTTTCTAGTGACTTTCGTGAGGAGTTTGCATATAATAGGAAATATGACCAATGGCAAAGGAAAGGTCAGGACGGGAATGGGTTAAGTATAAAATACTACCAACAAGATGATGATACAAGGTGGCATCTACTTTAGGAGAAGTACAAGTGGCAGAAAGTTTGACTCCATACTAGAAGGGAGAAGCGGCTGGTTTACAATCTTCCATGTGGAAGCGACGAAGAAGGTCACAAGCATACTTAGACTAGGAAAGAAAGATTTATTTTTTGGTTTGCAATACTTGGAGACCAAGAAAATAATGCAAATTTCCTAAGTCTAACATTTCAAAATTTTACTTAAGACTAGATTTCACATGGGTTATAAGTTTAGGGTCACTACCAGTAAGGATAAGATCATCAACATAAAGAACAAGTATGATGAGATGATTTCCTACTTTCTTGGTATAGACATTGGGGTTAGAATGGCATCTAGAAAAACCAGTGTCAAGGAGAAAGCTATCCATTTTGGCATACCAAGCTTTAGGATCTTGCTTAAGGCCATAGAAGGATTTCTTAAGGAGACAAACAAGGCTAGAGTTATCCTGAACATATCCAGGAGGTTGTTCCATGTAAATTTCTTCATGTAAATAACCATGTAAGAAGGTAGACTCAACATCCATTTGATGGATGTCCCAGTTATGTAAGGCTGCAAGGGAAAGAACAAGGTGGATGGATTTCATTTTTGCTACAGGGGAAAAGGTTTCATTGTAGTCAATCCCTTCAACTTGGGAAAAACATTTGGCAACTAACCTTGCCTTAAGTCTTTCAACACTTCCATCTGATGGATACTTAGTTCTGTAGACCCATTTACATCTGATAAGTTTTCTTCCTTTTGGAAGAGGAACAAGGTCCCAAGTATCGTTCGCCATTAAGGAACGATATTATTCATCCATAGTTGTATCCCAATCTAGATTTCCTGAATCTTCTGCAAAAAATTTTGGATCATGATTCTCGAAAACTTGAGCCAAAAGAGAAGAGGCTCGCTGAAACTGAGAATGTGTTCATTGTTGATCTCTACGATCACTTGCAATATCACCAGCTACTTCACATGTTGAACGGACCCATCGAGGAAGTATTGGTGCTGGTGCAATTGGAGGAACATGAGCAGGCGGAGGTGGATTTTCATCCCCACTGTCATCATTAGAAATTGGAGTTTGAAACCTATCAAGGAAGCTGGAAAAAGAAGAAGAAGGCACAATCACTGAATCAAGCTCGTAGGCCAAAGATGGCACACCCGCCAAGTTAGGCTTGCAGCCCAAGAGATTTTAATCAAATTTAACATCTCTTCTAATGATTATATCATGTGAATGGGGATGAAGAAGTATATAACCTTTTACATCTTTAGAATATCCAACAAATATGCACTTTTCACTTTTAGGCTGTAATGCTTTCCATTTTTCATCCGGAATGTGAGCCCATGCTTCACAACCAAACACACGAAAGTGACTTACATTTGGTTTAATTTTACTCCATGCTTCTTCTGGTGTTATACCTTGTAAAACTTTAGTGGGTGTGCGATTAACTATGTAATTTGCACAATTTATGGCCTTAGCCCAATATTGAAGACTTAGTCCCTTAGATTGGATCATATAATTAGCCATTTCTTTTAAAGTGTGGTTCTTCCATTCAACTACACCATTTTGTTGTAGTGTATATGGAATAGTGTGCTGTTGTTGGATTCCTTGTTCAGTGCAAAAAGTAGTGAACTTGTTGTTAACATATTCTCCTCCATTGTCAGATCTTAACTTAATAATTTGATGACCAGATCGTTTTTCAACAAGGGCCTTGTAGGCCAAGAACATGTTAAATACTTTGCTCTTAAGTTTTAGGAAGTAAACCCAAGTGTGTATGGAGTAGTCATCAATGAAAGTTAAGAAATATTTGAAACCAGAAAAGGAAGCAGAAGGAAGAGGGCCACACAAGTCACTATGCACAAGTTCCATGGGAACCGAGGCGTGCCAAGAGGCACGTTTGTCAAAACTGTCCTGATGATGTTTTCTGAGTACACAACCGAAAAAAACACCATCCTTGCAAGATACTAGCAGAAGATCAGTCACCATATTGTGTTTACATAGTTGTTGCAATGAGCGATAATTTAAGTGACCAAATTGCTCATGCCAAAGTTTGCTCAAGTTATCACTATGAGCAACAAAAACTGAAGGAAAAGGTGATGGCCCAAAGTTGTTAAATTTGTACAACCTGGTAATATCATCAATAGTTCTAATAGCAAGGACATTTTGAGGATTTTTATAATCCTTGATTACAACTTGGTGAGGTGTAAACGTCACAGTTTTACCTTCACCTGAATGAGTAATTTGATAGACTGATAACAAATTGCAGAAATTTTTTGGAACACATAGTACATCACTGAAATGACCATTTTCTACTGGAACTATTCTAGATCCTACAACACTTAGAGATCTGTCATCATCAACAAATATTTGTTTGGTGTTACATTCATGCATAGTAGAAAAGATGGATTTATCCTTAGCCATAAGATAAGATGCCCCAGAATCAATGAGCCATTCAATTGAAGTAGAAGAAGAAGATGCAGTATAAGAGTAACCAGAAGCACAAAGTGCATGTCCATGAGAGGTAGATTATGAAGATGAATCTAGGCTGATGTGGTGCTTCTCCATTGCTGCTTCCAAGGTTGCCATCTTCTTAAAACACCTAGATTCATCATGATTACCTTTCCCACAAAAATTGGAATGACGCTCAGTCTTCTTTCCTTTTTTCTTGAATCCTTTATCATTTTTTAAAGAAGGATCTGACTGAGAAGGTTTTGGACCCTTTTTGTTTTTCTTATTATTGTGAAAATTCTATTTCTTGGGAGGCTTGGACTTTTCTTTCTGTTGGGACAATAAGTCTTTCCCACATGTATCTGCATTATTAATTATTCCAAGATGAATGAGCTTATCTTGCTCTCTAATTAAGGAATCACAAAAGGATTCAAGGCTAGGATCTTGATAGCTAGTTGCAGTCAAGGATTCTTTCATGGAGTAGAATCTAGATACAAAAACAGAATATGCAAGTCCAAGTTTTGAAAGAATATGATAAATACATTGTTTGTCTTCTTTCTTAATATTGCATTCTGCACATAATAGTCTAAGAGTTTTATACTTAGATAAATAGTCTTGAATGCATGAAACATCATTTGGATTCAAGGAAAGCAACTCATTCTCAAGTTGATGACCCCGAATTTCATTGTGTTTACCAAACACAGATTCCAACTTTTCCCAAGTTAGATTAGGTTCATCAATTCCAGATATGTGGAATCGCAAATCAATAGAGATTGACATCCCAATCAATCCACGAGCTTCATCACATCTATTTGCCCATTTAATTTTCTTATCATCATCAGTGGGTTCTATTTCTTTTGCTGAGGTTATCCTGAAAAGTCCCCTACTTCGCAGAACATCCTCCATACGAGATTTCCATGAGAAATAGTTAGAAATTATAAGTATAATACCACAAGGGGTGGCCATACTGTAAAATAATGACTAAAAGAATGGAAACTAACTATCTAGATGCAAAGAGATAGAAAAAATATGCGGTTTAAAAAAAACGGCACTAAAACTGATTTTGGATGATGAAGTTATGCTTGATCAAAGAAAAAGTTGAAGATGTCCCCAATAGTGACGTGGCAGATATTAATTTGACCAACTAAAAAAGGAAGCCCCCTCTTTCCAAGATCAACCTTTGACAATCACTTTTACAATAAAGTTGCTTTGAAGTGAATCACTTTTGTAGAATAAGTGACATTCACTTTTACAATAATGTGACTTTTAAATAGTGCGGCAATAAATTAAAAACTTAAGTAACTCACTTTTATTTTATTTTATTTATGTGAGATGCACTTTTATAATAAAGTAACTTGAAAATAGAAATTGTATGCACTAAAAAGTAGCTTAATAATACTTGAACTCAAGACCAATTAAGTAATAAAACAACTTTGGACCAAGTGAGCTAAGTTTAAAAGGTACGTAACATAATGGAAAGAGGAAGAGTTTTATTTTATTTTATTTTTTAACTCTTCTCTCTCGTTCTCCGTGCTTTCTTACTTTTCCTGCAAATCACAAAAAAAACGAAAAACAAAAACAAAAACAAAATTTGTTTCCACACAATGGGGTTAGATCTTGGTTAGCTTACCCGGAAATTCTACGTTTTCAAGTTTTCTCGCTGTTTCTGATTTGCTGTGATCACACAAGGCGCACGACAAATAGCATATGTAGTCGAGAAGACAAGAAAAAAAAAAGTTCCCTTACTGTTTTTGTTTCACCACGATCGCGCAAGGTGCACAACAAAGAGAATACGTAGTCAGGGAAGGAAATATTCCAAGACTAAAACAAAAAATATCTAATAGAAAACGGATAAAATATGAGAGATTTACAAAAAACAAATCCATCACTGTAACATTATACCTTTAGATTTTCCAAAATGGGTGTTTCTGGAGCAAATGGAAATGGTTTTCGATGAAACAAAAACTATTTCGCAATGGAAATGGTGCTCCAGATGTAATGGAATAGCTACCATAGGCCACAAATGCATAGAAAATCTAGAACCAGAAACCCTTTCAAAGTTTCGGCAACATCGGTTCCAGATATTGATCAAAATTGAAAGCAGCTCTTCATAAAAGCTATGATACCATGTTCAGGTACATAGTGTACTCCCAAAATACCAAACACCTTAATCAACTACTTCACACAAATAGATCACAGATCAACACACTAATGTTTTTCACGTGGTTAAAACCGTGGAGAGGGAAACACTCCACGGCCACAGCCAAATAGCTACTTGGAGCAATTTATTATGCAAAAGAAAGAAAGTTACATGAACTTCTCATAATCGATCAACTAGCCAAGGACCCTCTATGCTCTTTAAATAGAGATCATAGACCAATCGGGTATTAAGCCACAGATCAATGGTAGGTATGATCTAAGAGAAGTTGAACCGTTGGATCACTTTATGTCTAGAACATATCGTGACTGTCGGATTATAATATTTACAAATGCATACTAAATAAACACACTTTTACCTAACGGATATATTACACAAGTTGATCTTAACTAACTCCTAAGTGTCTAAATATCCTAACAATATGATCTCTATGTAACCAACATAGAGTTGTGAGCACCCATCAGTAGGTACTCTTCATAGTTCAAGGATCCTTCAATAGATTCTCTTGTAATTGCAAAACCCCCATCAGTACGGATTTCCTTCTTGTCTTCTCCTCCCCCTTTATTTTCTTCTCTCCAATCACCTTGAGGTAATTGATGCTCCACTTCACGATTCTCCGTTTCTTCCTTTAATGGTGTATCTAGGCTCTTTTCACAAGTAGGATTATTTTTTCTCCTTTCATGCTCCTCCAAACTTGCATATTGTTGATTTTCCCTTAATGAGTTCACATTTGCATTCTTGTTCCTAAATCCATACACACAATCATCAAAGTATTAAAAAAGAATGGACTTATGTGTCTCTCCATGATGGGAACTACTGCCACCCATGGTTTCCAGCTTACCCCTAAGTTGGATATCCATAAATTCGTAACCTTACATAAGTTTCTTGGTCATATCATCAAAATATGAATTCATGAGTTTCTTAAATTCATCCCTATGATCCATAACTTCTACTCCTAGTTTATCCTTAATCACTACTAAAGAATAATAAAGTTCTTCACATTCTTTTCTTCCACTAACAATGTGTTCAGTTTTCATCTCCAATGGAGGGAGACAATCATGAGGAAACATAAATGGATAACTTAAATAGGTTCCAAGACAATGACCTGATGCCACTGTAATGTTTTGGTAATTTGAAGAAAATTTCAATTTGGTAAAATTCAAACTTAACTAGTCATGAATCTAGGGGATCCAATTGAATCCCAATGGTATAGAATTTGAAAAGAAAGGAGATGGTGAGTCCTATAACATTAAAATATTTCCCATGAGGAATTAGGATCTGAATTTATGCTTCTTCAATTTGAATTAGGGCTAAGAATAAACGAGGAAAATTTACTAGGAAAATAAGGTCAAATTCCCCCCAAGGGTGAATACCAAATTTGCTTCCCAACTCAATTAATACCCTCCCAAATTTCATAAAATATTATGGGAATGAATATAGGGCATCAGGGGCTATCATTATTCATTTTTATTAGCTCTGAAAACTAGTTATAAAGTGCAACATTCATATAACAAATTTCAGTACAACTGCTTAGGGGAAATGGTATTAATGACTCGATTTTGACACATGAAAGTAGATTGAATGCTTCAGATAATTACATTCCATATAGATACAATAAACAAAATAAACATGGCTTCCCAAAAATCATTAATCATCATATAAATTCCTTCATACAAATCTGATATACAACTCTTTCAAACTGGAAGCCAAATACATGAAAACTAGTCATTCAAGAGCACGGGAATGCAATAATTTCACACAAGGATTTATGATATTTATAATTAAAGAGAATATGGACATAAGAGTACAGATACATACATAATATACCCAATCTTTGGCATCAAATATACTCAGCAAAGTGCAAGCACCACTCCAACAAATGCACCATAAACATGAGAGTGTGGGGGGAATGGAGAAGAAGGAAATAGAGAATAAGGATATATATGAGAATTTGAACTGTATGTACCTTAAAAATGAAACTAAAAAAAATAATTTAGCTCCAAATGATTGGTCTTAAGGGCCTATCCATCGGTTAAGTTGGAAAGGAATCCAACTCCCTTGAAATTGGTTCACAAGCAAGGAGAGTGAATATTCATCGTGCAATGGACAAGCAAAAGCTCTCCAAAATTCAAAAGACAAATTAAAAAATGATAAAAAGACATTGAAATTCCTCATGAATTCCTTTTACTAACTTCATGAGGAATTATAAGGTCGAATTTCCCTCCATGGGATTCCTCCAACTCATCTTAGTGGTTTAGTAACCCATATGACACTTGTCTTCCTCTTCATGCTCCAATTATTTCCTCAATTTGAATGACTGCCTATAACTCCAAAATGCACCCTCTTGGTGGCTATTTTTATCCCTGTCATGTCTTATTTTTCATAGGTCTAAAATCATGTCTAAATTGTCATACTTGTCATAAAATATTTCATCTTTTTTTGTCATGGAGTGCATGGAATCTCCTTTCAAGTGGAACACATTGTCCTCTAGTCTCCCTATTCAATAGGAGTTAATGTCCTTTACTATCAAATTCCTTGGATCATTATATTCTATTTGACAGCACATCATCCTCCAATAGTGTTACATTACCCCTGGGTTTGAATTTGGATGAATATCATGCCAAGTGTGTGGGGAATGTAGTCACACAAAGGATCCACAAACTTCCAAGTGTCTTCATGAACCAATGCCACTTTATTTTCTTAGGATTTATTATTTATGTGACCCATTTAAATGTGAATATGGTAAACTAAAGTCCTTTTGGGTCCCATATCTTCTTTATTACAAAAATTTTCTCTCCATCTCAACCTAGGGAATTAGTAGGTTGGTGAAACATTATTTTCAAGTAGTATTATTTGAATGGGGAGATGAAAATAAACTTCACTAATAAAGAGGATCCAATCCACATAAATCTGGTTGATAAAGAAAAAATTGACTGGGATAAATCGAAAGGTTATCAGTATGCACATTTAGGTATTGTAAAGTTGGGAATAGTCCCATTCGTTAGGCCTTATTTGAATGTTTCTTCTTTATGTCGTGTTTTAGATACCCACCATCTAGAATTTGATGACACTTCAATAGGAGGATTTGAAGGACATATGCATAACAACCCCTCCTTTTTGGTATAATATTTCCAAAATACTCTGTCAGTCTAGATGACCCTTACATTTATGATCTGTTAAAGTATTATATCCTTCCAGTAGGGTTAGAATGAACACGAGTTCAAATATTATCCAACTAAATACATTGTACACATCCATTTTGGAAATGATTCTCTTCCCCCTCTAGCAAAAAAATTCCATGATAGCTCACTCCTACATAGGATGGTGGAGACAGATAAATCCAAGCATTCCAACCCAATTACATTTGATTGGACTAACATCCGCTATCCTAAACAATGGGAAGATAGAGAGTCCAGATATATTGATAAAGCTCAAAATTCACAGCTCTCTATCCCAATACCCCTTGTTTTTTTAGATGTTCTAATTCTTTGAAACTTCCTGATGGTTTTACTTCCCCTCAGTTTACTCTGCCTCTTATAAATTCTACCTCTGTCAATAATATTGTTAGGAAGAGAAATTTCCTATGGCTTGGGGTAGACCACAATATACTGAATGACACCAGAAATCAATCCATTCCAATATGCAATAGAAACAAGTGTTGCTACCACTAAGGGATACATAATATAACTTATTTTGGACGATTGATGTAGATCCCCATTGAGATTTTCCAACATGCTTCTATTTATAATTTACTCTCAATAATAGCAAACAAGACAATCATGCTATATATCAAAGTGTTAGTAATGCTCTAGCATATATAAAACCACCATGTATAAGAAAAGATAACTACATCCATGGAAAAAATATTCATAGTTATACACATGTATTGGACAAGAAATGGATATTTCTATTAATAATAAACAAAGATAGAACAATGAAAAACTCCATCGGCACCTCGTCGAAATGAAGAATATGTGTCCTCGAAATGGGCCCCCACCACTTCAATCCTCCATCTCAATGGAAAGATTACAATACAATGGAAATATTGGGAAGAGAAACAATGTGTGATCCAAAGGGACAAAGGGATAAAAACTCAAGCATAAACAAGTGAGGCAACAATGAACTATAGTTTCCATGCTCTCCCAAATTGTCCTCCTTCAATGTATCCAAGAGGTTCAATATATTGCCCTCCAATAGACAATGAAGGGTCAAGTCAGAGCGTTTCCAGGCATATGGAAGGCCAAGAGTCAAGTTATTCGGGATTCATTGAGGAAAACTTCAAAACTTAATGTTTTTATACGCATTTCTCAATGTATTTGGGTATTAACTTAAAAGATGCATGTACACTTGGGTTTTAGCTTAAAATTAATTTATACAAATAAACAAGTGTTTTTTAGGGATTTTCTTGGATCATCGAAGTATAAATTGAGCAAGGGGGTCCAAAGAGTCTATAGAGGGACATGGATGGCCATAAAAGTGTGATTCGCCAAGTTTGGTAAAATCAACTATAACAAATACATCTTCCAGTCAACGAGTATGGAAATAACCTTGTTCTTCTTCTCGTCCTTCTTTCTCATGGTTTCATAATAACGGTGATAAAGGTCATCATGGATACTTTCCGACATGTATAAAATATTTGGAGAGAATGAAGCTAAGAAACAAAGGCGTAAGCCTATATATGATGTATCTCCCCATAAGTGGCCATGGTTTCATCTCCACTAATTCCAAAGGTGATTCGTCCATCCATCCAAGAAGAAATATTCCTAATACACATTTTAGATAGTTTACCTATGATGGCTTAATAAAAAGAGAATTCATGCCTCATAGTTCATCTACATTGAATGAAATTGTCTTTGACGAAGTTAAGTTGCTAAATTATGGAAATTATCAATAGTATATTAATGCTCAAAACTTGATGGAATAGCCTCAGATGTTCCACTTTTAAAGAAAAATCCTCAAATTAAATAGAGCATATTTCTCTTTTAGAAACAAAAGTAGATCACTTGGTATCAGATGCATAAGAGATACATAAAGCTATTATTTTATGAAATGAAAAAATGGAAAAGGGGATACATGTATTGGGAAAGATGATTGTTAGAGGCCATAGTGTGAGCAATAAAAGGAGTCCTATAACTCAAGAAACATTAGAGCTTTCAACAAAATGCCATCAATAAAAGTATAAAATAATATACTCATTTGGGATGATGTGTATCCATGAATAAGAAGACCAAAGAACATAATTCTTCTTTGGAAAAGATGAAGATGATCATGCATAAATTGATGAATTGACAAGAATGGTCTCTCAGTTCAAGCAAATTCCTAAATCCTTCCTATAGAAACATATTTTGGAATTTATAATTCCCAAAAGATAAGTCCAATAATATTTTGGACCTTCAAATCAGTCTAACCAATGTTCCTTTCCTCCTTAAATAACTGGACCTCCTCCTCCTTTTTACACTAAGATGACTGCTCTCTCTAACCCTTATCCTTCTACTGCACCTCATTCTTTTAATTTTGGAATAAATAGTATGAATAGTTTAATCTCCCAAATGACTGATCAAGAGTCCTAAATATCCAATTTCAATGCCGTACAAAAATTAGAACAACAATCCATATTTTGGCTAAATGGGTATTTTACAAAAGAACATGGGACAATACAATAACTGGCCAACAACTAGCACTCTAAATAGTTGCAAGATTTTCTGGATATTCTTCAAAATGGTGGCACTGGATTCTCCAAGAATCCAAAGAAGAAATACTCAATGCAAGAGATGTTTACCAACATATTCTTAGTGCCTTAGGAAAAGAATTCTACGGTCCTAATGAGAACGTAGACCATGAGAATCTTGTATCATTATTCATGTTTTCCAGAAATTATGATTTGAATAAAAGTGAAGAATATTTATGCTATATGTAGAAGCGTTTGATCACCTATAAAAATGCAACCAAACCTTCATATCTGAAGCATTACTTAGTATTTTTCCTGGCCATGTTCCTAATTCTATAGAGAAGCATCTTAATGACAAAAAAAATTCCTATCCCAGGCCCTTTTTGACTTAGCTGCATGGTTTCATCATGGAAACCTGGCAATAACACTATCTGGAGAAAAGAGTTGCTAAAAATTTTAAGCGAAAATCTTCCATGTTTTACCCTTGTTTCTACAAAGGCGTTGCAAAGATGCTAGATTGGGGTTGTGGTGCTCACAATCATGGACACTTTGGGAGAGAAAGTTGCAGTTACAAAAAATAAGAAGCAACCCAAGTATACTAGCGAACTCAAGTATCACCTAGACAAAGGATATAAGCATAAAGAAGTAAAATCATCTAGAAAGAAAAAAAACATTCTTTAGAAAAAGATATGAGCCTTCAAATAGAGAGAAATGTTTTATCTGCGACAAAAAATCTCATTGGAAAAACATTTTGGTGCAAATTTATCTAGAGAAAACTTAGAGTCAAAAGAAAAATCCGAGACTTGTTGCTTTTTATTTATTGAAGATCTAGATCCAACTTGGTGGGATCCATCCTGGTGTGAAGCAGGAGAATACCCCAAAGGTGAGGTAGTCTTCTTACCAAAAGAAGGGTCCTCTAGTCCCTTTGACTCTGAGTTTTCTCTAGATAAATTTGCACCAAAATAATTTGAATCCTCCTCTTTAGATTCCAATGAGGAATCAAATTTAGGTGGGTGTAGTGGTCCTCTTGAATTTTGTTTCTATATGTTCTCCTGCAGTTATTCAAAGGTCTCTCCAGAAATAAGGATTGCTGAAATTCACAAAGAATTGTTTGAGACGATGGTGTATCTATATGTGAAGACAAGACTTGAAATATGAAAGGAAAAATATTTTAGCAAGAATAAAAGAAAAAGAAAAAGTCTCAGAAGAAGAGATAAGAAAATTTCTCTCTCAAGAAATCAACAAAAATCTGGCATTCCACCAGCCAACATATTTGTAAAAAGACTATCCCGATAACCATGAGGATAGACATAAGTTTAGAAAGGACAAATAGTTTTTTCTTAGACTGCAAATTCATGAAAAAAATATCTAATAAAGCTGGTAAATAAATTGAGGAATTGAAAATAATGTTTGAAATAACAAATAGAGAAAGAGGCTAGTATTCTGATGAAGAAAGATGCAGTGTCTATGTACTGAAGATTTACAAACTCCTAAATATTTTGAGAAAATAAGGAATACTAGTCGCCTGCATATCAGTTATTCAAAAGAATTTAATGAACAAAACCATTATGTGGATGAAATTTCTCTTAGATCCTTAGGATCATTCATAGGTCCTAAGACGTTTATAAAAGTAACGTTTTTTCCACCAAACTTCAAGCCTTACTAACTTGACTGCATGATAGATTGGGGCTACCAAATGAATTTGGAAAAAGGAAATGCCATACCTTCATTGTACTCAGAAAAATCCAAAGAGAATTGTGTGGAATCGAAGGAACTCTTGTACATATTAAAGGTAGAGTTCTAGGTTTTCCAATAAACATTACTAGAACAAATGAAGTCTTGCATCTAAACAAATTAGATGACATTAAAGAGGATTTTATAATAGGTTCGGATTTTTTTCATATAGTTAGTCCCATCACATTTGATGAGAATAATATGATTCTTACCTATACAATAAATTTTAGGATAGTCTCTACTCCTATGTTTTATTCTGCTTCATTCAAATGTAACAATTCTATATAGAAGCCTAATCCCTCTCCTAGTTTAGCAAAATTGTTTAAAATGGAGAGATGTATTACCTTTGTAGAGATGCGTAAATCCTATGCCCTTTCTGATATTTCCTCTAAATTAGAATAAGATTGCACTTATGAGTCACCAAATTCATTCTCGGCCAAAGAAAAGTATTTTGTTTCCCTACCTTTAAACTCTCTTGAAAAACAAAAATCCCAGAAAGCCTCTGCAGCCCTTATGTCTCCCTTTGAAAGAGAATTTTGTGCTAAAGAAATAAAATATTTTCTTGACAAAGGTTTGATAGATCCATCTAAAAGTCCTTGGGAATGATGTGCATTTGTTCTCAATAAGTACTATGAAATAAAGAGAGGAAAACCCAGATTGGCTATAAATTTCAAGCCCTTGAACAAAGTCCTTGAACCTGTTAGATATCCTCTCCTTAATAAGTCTGGTCTTTTGCAAAGAATAATAGGATGTACCATATTCAACAATTTTGATTTGAAGTCTGTTTGTTATCAGATTGGTATTGAAGAAAAATACAAATACAAAACTACCTTTGTTGTCCCTCATGGGAAGTATCAGTGGAAAGTACTTCCATTTTGAATCAATAATGCTCGATCTGGATTTTAGAAAAGCATGCAATATATATTCTAGGATAAGAAGTGGGAATTAGTGTATATAGATGATATATTGATTTTTTTTAGAAATCTACAAAAGGATTTGAAGCATTTGTGGGAATTCTATTATTGGTGTTCAAGAATGGTTTGGTTTTGTCAAAATCGAAAATGCAAATTGGTAAGACAGATATTGAATTTTTGTGATGCAAAATAAGAAAAGGTCAAGTAGTTCTTCAAGATCGTGTATTCAAGATTTGTTCTCATTTTCCTGATAAAATTCTTGAAAATTTTGATCTTTGGATAGTTTTTGGGTGTCTAAATTACATTAGACCATTCTACAAAGGAAAAAACGATGACAGTCATCTATTGCAACAATGCTTGAAGAAGAATCCCACAACATGGAACAAATCCATGAAGGATGTAGTAAGAAAAAATAAAGGAGAAATTCAAACAACTTCCTCCAGTCTCTTTCCCCCAAGGAATCGGTCAAATGGTGATTGAAATAGGTGCCTCCAATAAATATTGGCAGGGGATTCTCATCGAAAAGCATGGAGACAGAGAAGAAATATGTGGATATGCCTCGAGAGCATTCATAAACGTAGAGATTAATTATCCATCGAGCCACAAAGAGATTCTTGTAGTAAAAATAATGTAAACCATTTTAAATTATATTTAAAGCCTACTAAATTCATTATTAGAACATATTTAAAAATACTGCGAGGGATATTAAAAAATGAAAATCTTATGGAAAAAATTAGCTCTAGGATTTTAAATAGGGATAATTTTAGGGGCGAATTTTATCCCAATGGGCTATTTTTCCATGTTTTTCTCCCAAAACAATTCTCCATTTTGCATTTTTTGAAGTCCTATTTCGCCCAATTTTGATGGGGTAAAATTTTTTCACTCAAAAAATCACCAAATTATTATATAAACGATTTGGAAAACGATATAAATGATATAAAATCATATAAACGATATAAACGATATAAACGATTTTATAAACAATATAAACGATATAAAATCATATTCTCCACTCGAGCCTCCTATATATACTCAACAAAAATTCATCAAAAGGTACAAAGATGGTCGTATCTTAGACAACTAGATACACTCTCGAAGAATTCCATTACACTTTAAATTTGAATAATTTTTTTAGAGAGAATTCTGTTGTATTCCTAATGAAACGATGCTCGGGTCAAATGTAGAAAGGTGCTTTTCCTATTTCCTCTTTCTAGACACCAAATTTAGTTCAAACAATGAAGGAAAATATTTGTTGCTTATACATATGCGGGAAACCCCTGTATTTGTAATCATGATAATCAATAATGGAAAGTGTCATGGGATACTAATAGTATCTCCATTGTGTAAAGGTATCATATTGAGTTAGTCATTTTGATTCCTTTACATGTCTCAGATGAATTATCCACCAAAATTAGGTGCGATTTGATCCATTTTCATTTGATATGAATTCGTTTCTCTTACCTATAGATGGAGATTTTGGTTCACCGGTTAACCGACTAGCTATGTATACAAGAATTCCCTCCTCTTATTTGGGCACCACATAGTGCAATTTCGCATTTGTAATATTTCTTTGCATTTGCATTCTTTCTAGGTGTTGAGCACTGTGTATGCTCTCCCTCTATGCCTCGAGTGATCAACTAGGATCAAAATTAATGATCTTAATTGTAAACAGTTTGTAAATCCATAAGTGTATGCTTTCCTTCTACGCTTAGTGTGACCAGATGGGATCAAAACCTTTTTGGTTAAAGTTTTAAGTGTGATTTTTCACTTGTAACGATATTCTCCCTCCTAAGATGAAAAAGCATATTTGAATATGTAAATATGAGTCTGTAAATACAGTTCTAGTTCATACATATTTGGTGTCCTAGAGGCTTGGAAGTAGACTTCGGCCTCTGCGATACTTAAAACCTCACTGGACCCAATACATTGTATGAAGGAACTCATACAATGTCATATGGATCCATTATATATATATATATATTGGTTCCATTAAAAACTCATGTCATTATACCAAAATGTGTTTAAATTAGAGGCCGGTTGACCCGGTCACTGGGTTCTGTTGATGGACGAGTGCCCTTTATCCCAAATCTGTTGGAACTCAATCTTAAATACAATTTTTAACACATGCTTTAATAAGGAACAAATGTGGTGTAGTGGTTAACGAATTGTGTAAGCAGATGAAAGGTTAGGGGATTGAACCCCACGAAATCTATAATTTTTTGTCCATTGAACCCAACAACTTTGACCAACCAAGAGCTACTATGTGGAAGCCGAAATTGGGCCCATGGTTTCCATGTGTCGCGACCATATTGATCCATGTTAATTTCCTAGTCATCCTTCCCACTTGACAACAAGTCAACTTAACTCACCATGTGTCACCATGAGGGGATGCCGCATTAGCAGGGTACACATGTACAAATGCCACATGTAACCCTTGCAAGCGGTGCCATGCGGCCTCCTTTTTTCCTAATTCTATGCAGAAAATATTGTTTTGTTGAAAATTAAAAATGTCATAACTTTTCCATACAGACACCATTTTGAGTGAAATGGGTGTCATTCGAATTGGATCGACAATCTCTATGCTCTACTTCTGGTTACATTGCATTTTTTCTAGTTTGAAAATCAACCCAGTCAGGGATCCTCCTAGATCATATGTCCCCATTAGAAGGTGTTTGGCCTCCAAAAGCATCATCAATCAATAATCAAGTGAGGGAATTTCCCCCTCACCTTTCTCTTCTTGATCCCCCATGCTTTACTTGGATTAGTTCATTTCATGCCAAATTGAATATAATCCACATCACCCCTTCTTGAAGTCCTTTTTCTCTTGTCTAGGATGACATCTTCTTTAAGCTCGTCCATGTATTCAGGTGTGAATTCATCCACTATTGGAACTGAAATATTCTCCCTTAGATCCATGATCATTGGAGGATCATAAAATTTCAATTTCCCCACATTTACAAATGAATTTATCTACATTTAAGAAGGTGGATCTAATCGAAAGTCATTGGTGCCAATATTCTCCAACATAGTGAAAGGACCAGATCTAATAGGCTTGATTTTCTTTCCTTAAACTTTCAATATATATTTACTGATGTTGAAGCACACTTCATATCCAACTTGGGATTGGTGATAAACTCAATGCTTTTCATGTCGAGCCTTATATTGTGCTTGGATCTTCTCCAATTTCTCTTGCACTTCCTAGTGCACTGGCTGAATTCTTTGAATGAACTTGTAGGATTTGTATTCATCTCGTGAAACACTTAAATAAACATATTTAATGTATGTCAATTGCAATGGAGTTTAAGGGAAATAACAAAACCATGTTTCAAATGGATAAATTGGGATGGAAGTATGCAATGCTTAGTTGTAGGAATGTTGGATGTACTAAATCTAATCATCCCACAACTTAAGATGGTTATTCCTGTAACATCGAAACAAATGAACCACAGTTTTGTTCACCACCTCTGTCTGTCTGTAGGTATGTGGATTGAATGAAATACTCCTCTTCAGCTTGGTATCCATCATTCTCGATAAAAAAGTCCAAAAATCACCAAGAACTTGAGAATACCGTTCCGAGATGATGGATGTGGGAAATCGAAAATGGACCCATACATGTTGAAATAATAAATGAGAAGTTTTATCAGCATTGATATGATTTTGACGTGGAATCAAGATACACATATTTTATGAACCTATCCACTACCACATATAAATCACCATGAATCCTTTTAGACATAGGAAAACCACCTACAAAATCTATGGAGATGCTCTCCCAAGGATGAGATGGAATAAGAAGTGGTGAGTACAACCCCAATTTACTATTAGTGGGATTACAAGTAGAGAAAATCACACACCCCTTTACATATTTGGTTACAATTTATCTCATTTGAGACCAATACACAAGCCTTTGCAAATGAGCTAAAGTCTTTCCTACCCCCAAATTCTGAGATACAAGAGAAGTATGTGCTTCTCGAATTACATGATCCCTCTCACTGGTAGGAATACATAGCTTCCCAAGATGGTAGAGTAACTTATATTTAAAGTAATAGTCATCTACCTATCCACCATGGGTTAGCTTCTCATAAATATCTTTAAAATATTCATCAGAAGCATATTGTTCAACATAGCTATCATGAGAAAGATTAGCATTTTTCAAAAGAATGGATGAAATAATAGAAGGCCTAGAAATCATATCTACTACTTTGTTGCTTGATCCTTTCTCGTATAATTTGATTACCAAATGAAATTGTTGTAAGAACCCCATCCATTTATAGTGACGATATTGTTGCATCTTGGTTTTTGACTAAAGGTTTTGTAAATATTGGTGATCTGTATGGATGATAGTCTCCTTTCCCGTCAAATAGTGTTTCCATTTCTTAACAATTTGAACCAAAGCATACAATTATTTTTCATATGTGGGGTGATTAGCCACAACTTGTGAATTTTTTTCTGAATGGTAACAAATAGGCTTGCGGTGTTGCATCAACACTTCTCCCATGGCATAACTACTGGCATTGATTTCAATCTCAAATGGTTTTTGAAGGTCAAACAAAGTAAGCACTAGTGCAATGCTAATCTTTCCTTTCAATGTATGAAAATATTTCTTCTCTTTACCTCTGCATTTGAAGGATTTCTTCACACTCGTTAAGGCATGCAAAGGAGATGCAATGAAAGAGAATTTGGCTATTATCTTCCTCCAATAATTAAAAACTCCCAAGAAGCTTCTTACTTTTGTTGCAGATGTAGGGTTAGGCCAATTTACAATTACATCAACTTTGGAAGGATAAATATTCAATTGTCCTCCTCCTACAATATGACCCAAGTACACTAAATAAGTTTTTTCAAATTCATACTTTGACAATTCTACATACAACTTCTCCTTTTTCAAAGTATCCAAAACTAATTTTACATGCTTTATATGTTCTTCCTAAGATTTGATAAAGACAAGAATATCATCTAATTATACAATCACAAAGTCATCCATGAATGGACTAAATACATCATTCATCACATGCATAAAAGTGGTTGGAGCATTACAAAGTCCAAAAGGAATCACTAACCATTCAAAGTGTAACACCCCGGTTTTGACCTCATTTGCATTTAAATAATATGATGTAAATAATCATGGTGTGGAGCTCAAGAAAAAATCCCCACCATCGATTTAGTGTTTTTGTTTCGGCAATTAAGATTTAGGCCGATGGTGTCTTCTTTTATGTTCACTGAATGTTATAAGTTTGGACATCAAGTTAAATTTGCGATTTTTAATTAAAATCCTACAGCCAGCTATGTCAATGCAACAAAATGAGACGGGGGCATGATTTTTCCTAAGGATAAGGGGGGGATTGGAAGAGTGGGAAGATATTTGAAATGGTCAGAGCGCCATTTTTGGAAAAATGTTTTTTAAATTTTATTGGGAAAGAAAACACCCAAAAAAAAAAACAAAGAAATGCATTCGTTTCCCTCATGCAGTCGTGTTTCACCTTCACCTCACAATTTTGGATTGTGTTGATCATTTTGGCAAGGGGATTTTGGCATTCACATAGCAAGAAAAACCACTCTGAGTCTTGATCCTTCACGAATTTTCATGTTCTATGAATTGTTTTCTTTTTCACGATTTTTCCCATATGTTAGTTTTTCGGGGAATGCGAATGCCCAGAATCCAATTTGTGTTTTTGAATTGAGGGAGCTGCAAATGATTTCGATTTTTGGTAACTGCAGTAGTCGGCCTGGCTCAATCAATTCTTAGAAATTCATAATTTCTCTGTGTGTGTGTATTCCTTGTCTTCTATTACGTTTTGTTAATCCAAGAACTGAGATCGTTGTGTGTACATCCTCATTTGACATCTGAACTGATTTGGGGAATGGAAATGGAGTCTGGACTTGCTTGATAAAACTAGTGTGTGAAGGAACCTCACAGACCAATCTAGAGGGCTGGTTTTCTTCTTTGCATACCCTGAATAGCACTGGAAGGGAAGGCATGGCATGTGGGTCTGTGTAGCAGAGAAGAGGATGCTTCCTTGTGTTGTGTGTGCAAATGTTTAGAGGTAAGGCTAGATCCTGATAAACCCATCTCTTGGTTTGGCTGTGTCTCATGTTAATTTTGGCTAAGTGTAAACCACTATCTGTGTAAGCATGATAAACCTAACTGGAAGGATGGCTTGGCTGGTTTCTTGATAAACCCATATGTTGGCTTAGCTGTCTCTCATGTGAATTTTGGCCAAGTGTAAACCATTGTCTGTGTAATCCTGACAAACCCAACTTTAAGTATGGCTTGGATGGTCGCCTCATAAACCCATATGTTGGCTTGGCTTTGTCTCATGTGAATTTTGGCTAAGTGTATACCACTGTCTGTGTAAGCCTGATAAACCCAACTGGAAGGATGGCTTGGCTTGGATGGTATCCTGATAAACCCAAATGTTGGCTTGGTTGTGACTTGTATAAACTTTGGCTATGTGTAAATCACTTCCTATGTAATCTTGATAAACCCAGGTGTGTTGGCTTGGCTGAGTTTTATTGTATCCTTGGCTATGGGGAAGTCTGCTAGTGTTCCTTCTTCCTTGGGAAAATCATACCCAACTCGGGGGTGGAAATGGTGTTGAGCGATTGATGAGCATGTTGGGAAATGGTTGGCTGGAACGTTGTAGCACCATAGTTAGTTGCGGGGAAAGATTTTGATAAAGATAAGTATCCCTCATGTTTCAATCCCTGCAACAGTACTTGTCTATAAATTAATATGAAATTATTAATGCTTGAATGAAATGTCTTGTGTTCATCTGTATATTTCATGAATGATGTATCTATGTGTGTAATTACATCAATGAATTTTCTAAGTTGTTATGAAGTTAGATCGGTCGGATTGGTGATGTCCTGGATGTTGGAAATTTGTTTTATACTTAGAAATTTTCATGAACAAATCAAATTTCCACATATTTTCCCTTCCACAATTCCCTTTCCGCAACTTGCGGGATGCAAGAAGCAGAAATGCACCTTGCAGAAGTTTGGACTCCACAATCCCATTTTTGCAACTTGCAAGATGTGGGATGCGTGATGCATAAATGTTTTTTGGCGAAATCTACTTTCCGCATTTCCCTTCCACAATTCGTGGGATGCGTGATGCGGAAATGACTATGGTAAATATTGATTTCGGCAACCTTCATCTCCGCAATGGCCATTCCGCATGTGGGATGCAGGATGCGGGATGCGGAATGCGGCATGCATGATGCAGGGTGTGAGAGTGAAATTTTGATATGTTTTCGACCTTGCAAGTGAAGTTCTCTGCACCGTTGATTTTCTGCGGGATGATTCTCCACCGTTCGATCTCTCTGCCTTGGGGAAAATAAAGAGTTATACATGGTCTGGATTATAATTTTAGTAGGGGAAATTCTTGCTTGTGTAGATCTTACCAGAATAAAAACAAAAGAGAATTGTGAATCATCATACAAATGCATAATCAGAGATGGGTAACTCATGTAGAAGAGTTGGGTTGCGTTCTCTCTTGCAGGGCGGGAGGGGACGTGACAGTGTGGTATCAGAGCTGCCGGTTGCAGCATTGGTCCTCGATGGGATGAAAAGAAAAGAGGTTACAGTATTGGGCCTCAATGGGCTGAGTTGGATAGTTATAGAGCTGTTGGTTAATAATTTTAATGTATTGTTGGTCGCATGACAGAGAAAAACTGCCATGGGAAGTGGGTAAGTGATGTTGGTTTTGATTATATCTTACAATTTTGTTATCTAAGACATTTTTTCAAAATTACAGTCACCTTTAGAAAGGGTAGTGTGATTCTAAATAGTTGGTTTGACCATGAGGATAGATGATATGAATGATTATGCACGAGACCCCAATGCGCATGAGGAAGATTTTATGGGGGGGAATTTCAGAATTGAAAATGCTGAGACAAAGTCTAATGGGAGGAGGTTTCAAGATACTCACCCAAAATTTGCAGCCACCATGAGAAGCCTTAGGTTGGAGATACAAATCTACACAGCATAAAATTAAAGACTGATTAAGGCTCATGAGGAGCAAAATCAACTGAACGCAACCATATTTGCTTAGTTTGACAGAAATTCATAGAAAAATGAATTTTGGGGACCGGACAGTAAATCTAAAAGGAAGTAAGAACACTTCTATAGGAATAAAGCGATCTCCTAGTGTGTCATCTAACTCTAAAAAGTACACTAATGGTTCAAGTTTTTCCTCTCATGAGAATAAAAGGAAGAGATCTCCTAGTGGGTCGTCTGAATCTGAAAAATCCACTCAAGATTTAGGCTCTTCATCTCACAGGGGTAGGAGGAAGAGGCATTACCAGAACTACTCACGAGATGAATTCAGGAAGGAAAAGATGCCTACCTTCAATGGTGAGGTAAATACTGGTCAAGAATCCAAAGCTTGGATTGTGGGAATAAGAAAATATTTCCAATTCCAAGATTATTCTGGAAATATGAAAGCTCGAGCATCCATTTTCAATCTTATAGGAAGAGTGTCTATTTGGTGGGAACACTTTAGGCAAGTAAAGAAGACAAATGAAAGGAATATTGTCTGGAAATAGTTCTATAAATATTTCAAGAAGAAGTACCTCTTTGAACGGTATTATGATGATAAAATCAAAGAATTCCATGAGCTGAGATTGGGACAAGAGACCATGGAGGAATATGAAAAGAAGTTCTTGGAACTGATGAGGTATGCCAGGTATATTAAATACGATAAGGTAAAAAATCCAACGCTTTATGAGTGGAATTCCTTAGTCCTACAAAGACTGGATTAAGTTCTATGAACCTAGAACTCTGGAAGAGGCGATAATAAAAGCTAAGTATTTCTACAAGAAAAGCAAGAGAAAAATTGACTACTAGAAGGCGTGGAAGGAGAAGATGAATGAGAATTTTGATCATAGGAAGAGAGGTTTCAAACCTCCTAACTTCTGGAATCAGTAGAAGCAATCATTCCAAGATGAGAAGCAGCCAGCCAGAGTAATGGGAGAAAATCCAAGAGAACCGCAATAGAACAGAGAACCACTTCAATGCTGGAAATGTGGAGGACCCCACATATGTCAAAACTGTCCACTCGAGAATGAGAATGCAAGGCGAACATACAATATTCAAGAGGAAGAAACAATGGGACAAGTAGCAAGGTCCGTACCTAGAATTTATGCAGCCCTGGAAGACCACCAGGAAGATCACCAATCAACAGTGGTTGACGTTGCAGGTAAGATTGTTGATCAATCTATTTCTATTTTGATTCACCCTGTTTCTACTCATAGTTATATTTCTCCTAGAGTAGTGGAGGTTTGTGCTTTTAGGAAAGCAAAGCATAGAAAGTCATGGTTAGTTCAGTTAGCCACTGGAACTAAGAGAAAAGCTAATCTAGCGGTGGAGAAATGTCCATTGGTGATAAATGGATTGAGCACTTGCATAGATCTGAATGTTCTACCACTTAGTTCCTATGATGTTCTCATTGGAATGGATTGGTTGGAAGCTCACAGGGTGAATCTTGACTGTTATAATGAAACATTTGAATTCATGGATGAAAAACGGAACCCAATAATTGTAAGAGGCATACCAAAGGTAATTTTTGTAAGACATATTTCAGTGATGCAATTGAAGAATTTTTGTAGAAAAGGTTGTCAGTTGTATGAAGCCCATATTGAGGAGGAAGTAGAGAATGAAACTCTCAAGTTGGAAGACTATCATGTGTTGCAAGAATTCATATATGTTTTTCCTGATGTGATTCCAGGGCTTCCTCCAATGAGAGACATTGGTTTCATGATTAATCATGTGCCAGGAGAAGCACCAGTGTCCAAATCACCTTACAAAATGAGTAAACCAAAAATGTTAGAGCTGAAGATGCAGCTGCAAGAATTGTTGGAGAAAAAAGTATATCAGGCCGAGTGTGTCTCCTTAGGGAGCACCGGTTCTATTCGTAAAGAAGAAACATGGTACACTCAGATTGTCTATTGATTACAGGAAGCTGAACAAAGTCACGGTGAAGAACAAATATCCCTTGCAGAGAATTGATGACCTCTTTGATCAAATTAAGGGAGCAAAGGTATTTTCTAAGATTGAATTGAGTTTTGGTTACCATTAGGTGAGAATCAAGGATGAAGACATTCATAAGACAACCTTCAGAATAAGGTATGGACATTATGAGTTTGTAGTGGTACCATTTGGTCTCACAAATGAACCACCAACATTTATGTGTCTTATGAATAGTGTCTTCAACAGGTATTTAGACAAGTTTGTTCTTGTTTTCCTTGATGACATCCTTGTTTATTCTAAAAATGAAGAAGAGCATGAAGAACATTTGAGACTAACATTTCAATTTCTCATAAAACATTAGTTGTATGCAAAGATGAGCAAGTCTGACTTCTATAAAAATAGAATTCAGTACTTGGGTCACATTATTTCAGAAGAGGGTATAGCCGTGGACCCTGAAAAGATTGAAGTTATCAAGAATTGGCCTACTCCAAAGAATGCGATAGAGGTAAGATCGTTTATGGGGATTACAGGATACTACATGAGATTTATTTAAATATTCTCCAAGGTTGCACATGCTATCACTTATTTGCAAAGGAAGGGGATAAAGTTCGAATGGACCTCGAAGTGTGAAAGTTTCCAGTGGTTAAAGTATCTTCTCACCAGTGCACCGGTCTTAAAATTTGCAGACCCAGAGAAAGATTTTGTGGTATGTACAAATGCATGTGGTCAAGGACTTGTAGGATTTCTTATGAAAGACAACCATGTGAGATGCTATTAATCCAGAAAGCTGAAGGAGCATGAGAGGAATTATGCATTAGAGGAAATTTCAATTTAAAATGGGCCTTCCAAAAGTAACACAAATTCCATGTCATCATGTATTATCCAATCAAAATGCTTTAAAATTCAAAAAGGGGGCACCTCTTAAACAATTTTTTAATATAAATTTGGGGATATGTATCATAAAAAAACTACTTTTTTTGTTCATATTTTCGACATATCTCCCTATGTTTTTACTCAAATTTCAATCGGGGGAGCTCATTGGATGTGGAATTAAATTCTGCATCCAATGAGTAGCCACTCGACATACTTTTTACGGGCCCCGCTACTCCAAAAACAAGAAATACCTTAAAAAACGTGATGATGACATCATCATCACATTTTTTCAGGTATTTCTTGTTTTGGGGGTAGCGAGTCTTGTCAAAAGTATGCTGAGTGGGTACTCATTGGATGTGGAATTTAGTTCCACATCCAATGAGCTCTCCCATTTGAAATTTGAGTAAAAACACAGGGAGATATGTCGAAAATACGAACAAAAAGGTTTTTTTTTCTTTTCTTCCTCCAAACTTAATAAATATTATTTTATTATTTTAACTATTATTTTATTAATTTTCCTTAGGAGGCCCATTTTGAGTTGAAATTTCCTCTAATGCCACTCATGATCTAGAACTTGAAGCCATTGTACATGCTCCCAAGATGTGAAGGCATTATTTGATGGGCATAAAATTTGAGTTAAGGACAGACTGAAATATTTGTTTGATCAACCTACTCTAAACGCTAGGCAAGATAGATGGCTAGAATTTTTATGTGAGTTTGATTTTGAAATCAAGAACATAAAAAGAAAAGAGAAAAAGGTAGCTGATGCAATCAGCAGAAAGGTGCGGGATATGCATGTGGCATATATTAGTAATTTCCAATCAGAATTGAGACAACAAATTATTAATCATAATGTTGAATATGAAATGTATGTGTAGGTAAAGGACAAATTAAAGAAGCAAAGCCTTGAAAAAAAGTATGAAGGTTAAACCTTAGAAGAGGATGGACTTCTTACTTATAAAAATAGAATTTATATTCCCAATGTAGCAGATTGAAGGAGGGTTGTTATGGATGAAATCCATCAAACTCCATATTCTAGCCACCTAGGATATCAGAAGACGATTACTACAGCAAGAAATCAATTCTTTTGGCAAGGAATGAAAAAGGACATGGATGTATATATTTCAAGATGCATGAAGTGTTGTGAAGGTTGAAAATCAACACCCAGTAGGTTTGTTGTAGCCTTTACGAGTTCCAGAATGGAAATGGGAAGTGGTTTCCATGGACATTATTACAGGATTTCCAATGACTTGGAGACAACATGATTCCATCATGGTTTTGGTGGACAAGTTGACGAAGGTAGCGCATTTTATACCAGTAAAGTCCACACATAAGACTGATGATATTGCCAAGATTTTCATGAAATAAATTTTTTAATTGCATGTATTTCCTAAGGAAATAGTATCTGACAGAGATGTTAAGTTCACCTCTAATTTTTGGAAAATATTGTTTGCATACTTGGGGACAAAGTTGAATTTCAGCACTTCCTACCCTCCTTAAACTGATGGTCAGATCGAGAGAGTTAACCAAGTGCTTGAAGACATGCTTCGCATGTATGTGATGGACAAACCATCCAAGTGGGAATACTATTTACACTTGGTAGAATTTTATTATAACATTGGACAGCAAGCATCCTTGGGGATGAGTCCATATGAATCTTTGTATGGAAGGAGGTGCAGAACACCAGTAACTTGGGATAACCCAATGAACAGAGTTGTGATCGGTCCAGAATTGCTCAAGGAGATGGAGTAGGAAGTTGTAAAAATCAGACAGAATCTAAAGGAATCCCAGGATGGACAGAAAAGCTATGCAGATAAGCATATGATGAACACAGAGTTCAGTATTGGGGACCATGTTTACCTCAAGGTGAAGGCAAAGAAAAGCTCCTTGAAGCTTGGGAGTTGTGAAAAGTTGTTTCCTAGATACCGTGGGCCATTTGAAGTGCTTGAACGAATAGGACCATTTGCATATAGAATTGCATATCCTGCTAGCACTAGAGCTCATAATATCTTTCATGTTTCCTTGCTTAAGAAATATGTACATGATGCTAACCATGTAATAAATTGGGATGTGATGCAGGTGGAACTACAGGGAGAGTTCTAAATCAAGCCTATGCATATCCTCGCCAAGAAGTTCACAATGCTATGGAATCGAGAAATAGGACATGTAAAGGGGCAATGGGAGAACTAAGATCTTGAAAAAGCTACATGGGAGCTGGAGGATGCCATGCAACTGGCACATCTATTTTTGTTCAATTCTGTGGATTGCTGAGGGCAGTACTAGCAAAGCATTTTTGTTCAATGTTGTAAATCACTGAAGACAGTCCTATTGAAGGGGGAGGGGAATGTAATACCTCGATTCAGACCTCCTTTGCATTTAAATAATATGATGTAAATAATCATGGTGTGGAGCTCAAGGAAAAAGCACCACCATCGATTTAGTGTTTTTGTTTCGGCGATTAATATTTAGGCTAATGGTGTTTTTTTTATGCTCGCTGAACGTTATAAGTTTGGACATCAGGTTAAATTTGTGATTTTTAATTAAAAACCTAGAGACAGCTATGTCAATGCAACAAAATGAGATAGGGGCATGATTTTTCCTAAGGATAGGGGGGGATTGGAAGAGTGGGAATAAATTCGAAATGGGAAGAGCACCATTTCTGGAAAAACAATTTTTAAATTTTATTGGGAAAGAAAACACCCAAAAACATAAAAAAAGAAACGTCTTCCTTTCCCTCATGCAGTCATGTTTCACCTTCCCCTCACGATTTTTGACTGTGTTGAACATTTTGGAAAGGGGATTTTGGCATTCACACAACAAGCAAAACTACTTTGAGTCTTGATCCTTCATGAATTTTCCTATTTTGTGAATTGTTTTATTTTTCATGATTTTTCCTGTCTGTTAGTTTTTCGAGGAATGCGAATGTCCAGAATCCGATTTTTGTTTTTGAATTAAGGGACCAACAAACAATTTCAGTTTTTGGTAATTTCAGTAGTCGGTTTGGCTCACGAAATGCTCAGAAATTTGTAATTGTTGTGTGTGTGTCTATTCCTTCGCTTCTGTTACGTTTTGTTAATCCCAAAACTGAGATCATTGTGTGTACATTCTCATTTGACATATGAACTAATTTGGGGAATGAAAATGGAGTCTGGACTTGCTTGATAAACCTAGTGTGTGAAGGAACCTCACAGACCAATCTGGAGGGCTGGATTTCTTCTTTGCATACCCTAAATAACACTAGAAGGGAAGGCATGGCTTGAGGGTCTGTGTAGTAGAGAAGGGGATGCTTCCTTGTGTTGAGTGTGCAAATGTTTAGAAGTCAAGATAGATCTGGTGTAGGTGTCCATAGCTCTAGTATTGAGCTCACTATCTTAGCAGTCAGTCTTTCCACCACCTTGGAAGCCTGATAAACCCAATTGGAAGGATGGATAGGCTGGTGGCTTGATAAACCCATCTGTTAGCATCTCTGTTTCTCATGTGAATTTTGGCTGTGCCCCTCTTCCAAATGTGGGAATGTACATAATGTCCACTATGGAAATGTATGAAATCAAAATTAAGGTACAATACTTGTTGGACCAGGGATTCATAATGCCTAACTCATGTGTAGCTCATCCCCATGTGGTTCTCCTATTTTGTTGGTGCTGAAGAAATATGGAACATGGAGGATGTGCATGGCCCTTATCAGGATCTCAACAATATCATGGTGAAAAACATATATCCTCTTCCTCACATAGATTATTTACTTGATCAATTAAAAGATGTTGTTTATTTCACTAAGTTGGATTTGCGTAGTGGTTACCAACAAATCAAAATTGAAGAAGGATATGTGTGGAAAACTAATTTCAAATAAATGTGTCTTTGTGTCATGTCCCCTTCCACCCCAGAGGAGAGAACACAACCCAACTCTTCTACCTGAGTTACCCATCTCTGATTCTGCATTCGTATGATTATTCCCGATTCTCTTTTTTTTATTCTTGTAATATCTACAGAAGCAAGAATTTATCCTACTAAAATTCTAATCCAGACCATGTTTAACTCTTTATTTTCCCCAAGGAAGAGAGATCGAACAGTGGAGAATCACCTCATAGAAAATCAACGGTGTGAATATATTCACTTGCGAAATCAGAAACATATCAAAATTTCACTCTCACACCCCGCATCCCTCATGCCACATGTGGAATGGCAGTTTCATAGATCAAGGTTGTGGAAATCAAGATTTACCATAGCCATTTCCACATCCCATGAATTACGGAAAGCAGATTTCACCAAACAACATTTCTGCATCTCGCATCCTGCAAGTTGCGAAAAGGGATTGCAGAAGGGAAAACGTGTAGTCCAAACTTATGCAAGGCGCATTTCCGCATCATGCATCCCGCATACCTCAAATTGTGGAAAGGAAATTGCAGAAGGGAAAATCTGCAAAAATTTGATCTGTTCATGAAAATTTCTAAGTATAAAATGGATTTCCAATATCTAGGCCATCACCAATATGACCAATATAAATTCATAACAACTTAGAAAATTAATTGAAGTAATTACACACATAGATGCATCATTCATGAAATATACAGCTGAACAAAACACATTTCATTCAAGCATTCATCATTTCATATTAATTTAAAGACAAGTACAGTTGCAGGGATTGAAACATGAGAAATACTTATCTTTATAAGAATCTTGTCTTGCAACCAGCTATGTCACTGTAATTTTCCACCAAACCATAGGCCAGTGTGCTCATCAATCTCTCAGCAACACTTCCACCCCCAAGCTGGGCATGATTTCCCCAAGGAATGAGGAACACTAGTGGACTTCCCCATAGCCAAGGATACAATAAAACGTAGCCAAGACAACACAGTTGGGTTTATCAAGCTTACACATGTAGTGATTTACACATAGCCAATGGTTATACAAGTCACACCCAAGCCAACCGATGGGTTTATCAGGATACCAGCCAAGCCAAGCCATCCTTCGAGTTGGGTTTATCAGGCTTATGGCAGATAGTGGTTTACGCTCAACCAAAATTCACATGAGACACAACCAAGCCAACATATGGGTTTATCAGGCTACCAGCCTAGCCATCCTTCTAGTTGGGTTTATCAGGCTTACATAGACATGGGTTTACACTTGGCCAAAATTCACATGAGACACATCCAATAGACAGGTTTATCAGGATACCAACCAAGCCATCCTTCCAATTGGGTTTATCAAGCTTACATAGACAGTGGTTTATATAGGGATCAATAAAAAAAAATACATTCTTCAACCTAAAAAACTACCACATAAATCTCAAAACACCATGGTATTAGATGCCTAAATATTTCAAATACATACCTCATCCTTCAAAGATATAATTTATGTCTAAATGAAACAAACATGTGCTCTAATCTAACCAAGAAGAAATACAAACGTTGGTAAAATTCTATGGAAACACTTTTCACTCTACAAATTCAAGGGGTTTACATGAATAATGTTAGGAAGTCTTTGCACTAAAAACATCTAGTAACAACAACCAATGTGGTTCCATAAATACACCCCAAAATACTTCACAATTTGAACTTCAACTATATATTAATATCATTTTATGTGATGTACTGAAGATACTCTAATTTGAGCCCATTAGGAGTGTTCATAATGGTCAAAGGGAATATTGATGAGGTTTTGATATCCAATTTTTAGATTTGTTCTTAAGCTTTTCATTTAGATTTTTAGTTGAAAAATATGAAACTATGTTGTGGAAAATATGTAATTTCTTATAGCAATTGTGATTAAATGCCACAATATAAATTAGATCCATAATTTTCATGGAAATTGAGTTCCAATGGCGTAAATGCATAATCAATTTTTAATTTACCAAATATGATATCCCTCAAATATTATTTCAATAACTACTTATAACTCATTATTAATATGCTACACTAAGATAAATTCCTACAAAAACAATTAAAAAAACATTGAATTAAAGGAACATTTCTTCAACATTCTCTGCAGCTACTTAAACCAACTGCTTGGGAAAGCCTCTTGAGCATGTTTTACAATTAATTTAATCTCCATTTATTTGAATATCATATTCAACGTGGATATTGGTATCCAGATATGTATCAATGTATGCCCAATATTGGAATTCCTAGACATAAGTGTAAAAATATTTATTTATGGAAAGATAAGGTAAATATATTGTGAAAGGAATTAATAACACTCACCTACAACTAGTAAGTTAATGTATCAATATTATATTATACCATTTTGATAATACATTTAGTGTAAGATTTCAGGTGTTTATTCTTAAGAGTTAACTACTGATATGTTGTAAGAGTGATCACAAACCTTTCTTTACAATGACGTGGAATGATTCTCACTTCATCATTAAAAATAAATCTTTTTCTTTTGCAAGGGAAATAATGAATGACATTCCATTAAGAGATAAAGATGTCCTGAAGGGAAATGACGACTTCAAATTTGATGCCCAATTCTGATGGGCCATTGGCTAGGATTTCTTCATTCTCGAGGTGAAAATGTGTTTGTTTAAATAAGAACTCCATTGCGTAAGGGATGACCATTGGAGAGTTTCATCGACAACCAAAACTAGTGGATCAAACCAGTATACTAATATTTAGAGTCCTATTGGATTGGGGCTTGTTCATTAGTGTTATAATAAAGTGTTTCAAGGAGAGTACCTATTTTAAATTTTGTTGTGACCATTGAGGCTACTTATCGAGGAATTTATTGGAAAACTCTTTGAATCTTATGATTTTTCCTTAGTAAAAAAAAATTAAGTATGGGGGCCCCACAATTTTTATTTTTAGGGAAAAATTGCATGGGATTTGTTATGGGAACAACAAATTGATAACGTTTTAGAATGGACCTCTTCTCATACTCACTCAAATGACATAGCTATAAGAGAATTTCAATGTAGCATGACAAGTCACAAAAGTGTTATAATGGGTAAGTTCTCTTTCTTCTTCTGCCTAACTTTTGAAAGTGTGAGAAATAGATAATTCTCCTTGTCCTCCTCTCTCAATTTACTAAACCCTATGAAACAGTTGATGACATTCCCCCCCTTCCCTTGAAATACTAAATATCATGAAATGGTCCAATGGTTGTTAGGGAGAAGAATATGAATGGTAATCCATGTTTATATTGGTTCATACTTTCTAGTGTCATGAGGCCTTGTATGGATAAGGTTTGATGAGGGATACAAGGGCCTCTCCTAATCAATCAAATGACAAATGTATAAGAAAGGGGCCAATGGTCTTTCTTTTTTTCACTCCAATGAAAAAATTGTGAAAAAGGTATGGCACTCTTTCTCCTCCTCACTTGATTTACTAAGCGTGAGCGTTATGGAGAATTATATCTCATGAAAAAGTGAGACCTCCCTTGGATGAACCTTTACCTAATCCAAGAAAGACATAGGGGGTATACCAATGTGATTTCACCCACTAGATCCAACAATCAACCCATTAGATTTAATTATTCATTAACACAAAAGATATGGAGAGAGAGGTAACACATATTAATACATCTTAACTTATGTGAGGTCCTTTGGTGAATATCAATCCCAACTACTACAAATATGATATAATTTTCTCTAGCTCTAGTTTCTAGTACCCTACACACAAAGAGACAAAAAACACCTTTCTTCAAACCCTTCTAACATATATAATCGTGCATGTAAATGACATAAAACATGTATATCTAGAAGCAAGATACAATTATATCTATTCTAGTTTACTTAAGAAAAATGAGATCCTCCATAAACATCACATCAAGCACATATATATGAACCATACAAATCCATAAACACCATGATATGGAGGGGGGAGAAATGCATATTTCTATATATCATAGAAGTAAGAATAGGTACATCAAATCATACATTTATTCATGACGTAGATCTCCTCGATGCTTCCTACTCCAAACCTTTCTTGACTCAACCAATATGATCACAAATGTATGTATGATTCAACAATGACTCCAACAACATAACAATACTAAGAAAATAGTCTCCCCTTTTTGATAGAATGGTATCAATATATAGGTGGATGGTGAATGAAGAGAGGATGAATGTAGACTCCAAAGGACACATGTAGTTGAGTTGTGTTGTGAGTTCCTCTTCCAAAATGAGGTGGAATCTAGTCACAATAGTGATCATTCAAAAATTCATCCAAAAAATATACAAGGCAATACCACCGCCTCCTAAGGCATAGCGAGTGATGGTGTCACCCCCTAATAGGAATGAAAGGAGTTATGGAAAGGTGATCATCACTCCCCCATAGGCTTGCAAGGGGTGATGGTAGTAAAAATTGGCCAAAGAAAGGTATAATGATGTGGTTTCAACTCAATAGATGTGTATGGTCACTAAGCATCTCATAGGGTGGAAGAGAAGGGTATAAAAAATGCCCCCTAAAGTGTGAGGTCATAAGGGAAACTGATGGATGAAACACTTCACAAATAAAAATAGGGAAAGGTAAGTTGTTGGAAGCACGAAACTGGAGGGTAACTGCTATCAATCATCAACAAAGTATTGATACATCATCCTCAAGGTAGGCATTCCCATGCTTGGTAATAGAAGTATAAATCATGGTTTCCAAGAAAGGACACTGAAGATCCATTAATAATGTGAAATATAATGGCCATGAAAAAATACACAGTGGATCCATGTCATCAAAAGGATCATGGACATGAGAAAATACAATGTGGAACTATGTCGCAATATATAATTAGGACGATAAAAAACACCATTTATAGTGCTAAAATGGTCCTCATACATAGTCATAACTAGTGATATGAACTCCAATGTAGTTTGGGAGGGGAAACAAGGTTGTGTGATGCAACCCCTATTGGTCGAAAGCTTTGAGGATCTTGCACAAAGTCAAAGATATTGCGCAATGTGAAAGATGGAGCGCAAAACATAGTAACTATATTTTATATACTTTGTTCATATTTTGTATATTTGGACTGCATTATGTGGATTGTGGTCATTTTGTAGAGTTTGGTCCAAGTAGTTACGGAATTGAATTAAGTGGACCACCAATGTAAAGACAAAAACCTATAAGTAGATCTAGGATTGTGAATGTTGAGATATATTGGGAGAACCTATGATCTTTGGAGGTACTTTGGTTTGATATATTTGGATCCGTTGTCAATCTGGAGATAAAATGAAGAACTATTTTTTGGAACCTGTATTTTGCTGCAAAGACTAATATGACATGATGGAGATTGGATGGAAATACCATGTCTTTTATACAGTTTCTTGTTTTCCTCTCTTCTGTGACATAAATGTGAATGAATACTGGTTTGTGATGTGTATCTGTGAATGATGTGATGATTTTCTATTATGAATGATGATATCTTGATAGATATGTTTATGCATCAATGCCTATGTTGCGACCTGAGTATATTGATCTAATTCGTTGAATGAAAATATGAATCTTTTAATCTGAATGATCTATTATGCTAAGTAATGTTGCACTAGGTTAACAGTAGATGTGCGACCCTACTTCATACATCGAAAAATTGGTTCTGAAAGTCCTCCATCGAATGCCTTGGGTGATACTTGATCTAATTTACAGGTGTTACTGGATGGGGTAAGACATGTCTGGGATGGTGCTCAGGGAGATCATTGTGTTTTGGGTGTCAACAGTGAGTGAACCCCTGTCGACTGAAACTGTGTCAACAAATGGTTTCGTTGTAGGGGTCTTAGTGCGAAGGGGAAGGAGGACATGTTGTGGCATCCAACATGACCCGAGATTCAATATTGTTTTGACAAGAAGGCACAAGAATTTTCTGAGAAAGAGAATCAAAACCCTGTAATAACAACGCAGAATTGGATGGAGAGGCACCTATATTCTGATCTGCATGAGTGCTTCTTTGGTGAATTTTCGATCGTCCTATACGAATGGTTGGCATGATTGACCTATAGCAAGGAAAAATTTCAAGGAGGTGAATTAATTGCATGGACTCTTGAACTGATCCACCAGCTGCAGGAGGTAGATAATAGAGTGTCGAGGGATGTTGAATCCTGGCCCGACAACATCTTGGGTGGATACATCAATGAGTTCACGGTCGATACAGTTAAATCTTATAGAAACAAGGAAAGGGGATTATTTGATGAGCCAAGAGGTAGGATTCTTTTGTCATTTCAATTTTCCATTAAGATGCTCATTTGCGAAAAGGTATATTGAAGATGAAATCCGAGGAGTAGAGCCCTGGTGTGTGGAGGCTGCGAGTACCACAAATATGGGGGATGAATGGAATGATATGGGGTAGATGGATGGGAGTTACAAAGAGACTTCTAGTAGGGATTTCTCCCTTACTATAGGGTGAGAATGGATACCTTCCATCTATAGGACGGAAGGGTAGGGTTCCTGATGGTAATGCAAGAAAAATTGAGCAGAAATGAAGCAAAGAATAGAAAGGAAAGAGATGGAAAACCTACACACAAAGTTAGACCCCAGAACCCTGCATACACTTGTTAGAACATGAAATAAACCTGTAAGCAAACTGAGTTAGACAAAAACTAAAATACAAATCACATTAAACAAAAGATTATACCTCTTGGTGGAAATGGGCCACCATGCCCTAGCTTGGAGAAGCACCTCTCTCTTGGCAATGGGGGGCATGGATCAAAGGGAAAATGGATGAGGGAGTGTGGGTGGATTGAGAGGCAAATGGTCTCAAGGCATCCACTCATGGAGCATAACAATATGCAAGGGAGGAATTTTTTGAGAGTGACCCCCACCCCTCTATTTATAGCTTTTTTACGGTTCTAAGCCCTTGGTCAGGGCTTTAGCCCCTTTTTTGGTTTTATCCCCTTTCGCTCAATCTTTAGCGCCTTTTAGGGTTTTAGGCTCCTTTGAGGGGTTTTAGCCCCATTTTGGAGGCTTTAGCCCCTATGAGAGCTATTTAGGCTCTTTTTAGGGGGTTTTAAGCCCCTTTTCATGTTTTTAAGCCTTCTTGAGGGTGTGGGGTTCAAATGGGGTCAAATGAGAGTCATGCATGGGTGTCCTTGGGTGGTGTAGGCCATGTAGAGCTAAGTGAGGGATTTTTAGGGTTAACAGATTGCCCCCTAATGTGTGAGGGTAGAAGCTCATCATATGGCCGATGGACATCATAGGATTTTCTGCGGAGAGGTGGTGCTTCCTTGGATGGGGCATGGTGGCTTTTGGTTTTTGTATTAATATGGTTCCCATCAATGCATGAGATACAAATAATGTGTGACATGTATATGGAAAAGGCGGGCATCCCCATTCTCATAACAATGTTAAAAGAATAATGTGATCTATGCTCTATAATACAAGAGCCGATCATATACAACTGATGATACATAGTGCTTGCCTCAATGAGAGGCTGAATACAATATTGATCTGAAGAATTGCTACATTGCACCCATGGAATTCTCATGGAATGCTATATCTTCATGACTGATAACTAGCTGGATCTGGAATGGTACATAGTTGTATGGACTCACTGATGGAGAGTCAGAGTCTCTGTGGTACAAGTATGTTGCATCAATCATAAATCTATATAGAAGCGCTACTGGGGATTCTAAACACTGTCTCCAACGCAACCCAAAAATCACATGGGACATAAACATGTTTAGGTCCCTCGGATAGACTCATCAATGTGCTAGAGTCAGGTGACATCTGGGGTCTTCGACCAAATGCATGGACCAATACCCTATACAAATCTCAACGGTGCGATGATGTAGCTGGAGTCGAGCACATGAGAAACAACCATCTCGAGAGGCACTAAGGACTCCTCTCAAGTGATGCGAGGAACTCATTAATGAGGTTAATGAAGCCAAGATGCAGGCACCTCTAGGTCTATCCTCTGGAATATGTGTGTTGTCGTTGACAGAGGGAGACCTGCCCCTATTTAAGGAAATGGTGTTTCCTTAACCAGAAGCATGAGGGATATAACCGAAATATGTGAGACAATCTCAGGATAGACCCACTGAATGGGGGGAGGGGAGGGAAAGAGTTGAACAGGGGTAGAGGGAGTGTAGTAGACTCAAACTTCCTTTGTTCAGAGTATGACGATAGGGCGAACCAGGTAGCAAATGAAACTAACTCATGGGAATGGGATCATAGCTGTAATACCAGGAATGTCAATGTATATGGGAAATACTTGGGGGAGGTAGATACTTTTGATATTGATGGGATCTGAAGAAGACACATTACAAATTACTCTGAACAAATGCGACCCAAATTGGGAATGCTTCCAAACTGTTTTTTGTGGGGTGTGTTCACCCAAAAAATCTCTCACTCAGCTCTACATGGCCTACACCACCCAAGGACACCCATGCACGACCCTCATTTGACCCCGTTAGACCCCCACACCCTCAAAAAGGCTTAAAAATGAGCAAAAGGGATTTAAAACCCCAAAGAAGAGCCTAAATAGGTCTCCTAGGGGATAAAACCTCTCAAAGGAGATAAATACCCCAAAAGGAGCTAAATATAGGGCGAAAGGGGCTAAAATCCCAAAAAAGGGGCTAAAGCCCAAACAAGGGGCTTAAAACCCTAAAAAGCCCCAAAAAAGATATAAATAGAGGGGTGGGGTTCACTCTCAAAACACTTCTCCCTTGCATACTTTTATGATTCCCATGGATGCCTTTAGACCCTTTATCTCTCAAGCCACCCACAATCCCTCTCCTTGATTCTCCATTGAGCCATAGCTCCCCCATCCAAGAGAGGTGCTTCTCCAAGCCAGGGCATGGTGGCCCATTCCACCCAAAGAGAAGGTATACAATTTTTTTTGTTTTGTTTATTTGCTTTAATCTAACCCATATTTTCTTTTAGGTTTCCATTATCTATTTTCAGGTTTTCTGATACATTTTTTGCAGGTTGCTGGAGTTAAACCCTAACAGTGTTTGCAGAGGGGTTTCCAACCATTCCATATTTCTCTTCTTTCTATTCTATTTTAATTCCTGTTTTTTTTTATTGCATTCCATCAAGGAACCTATCCTTCCATCCTATAGATGGAAGTAGCCATTCCTACCCTGTATCAAGGGAGAAATCCCTACTACAGAACTAGCGACCGTGACTAGGTCCATCCCACAGGATCCTTGGGTTAGTTTTCAAAGTTTTAGTTTTTTGTTCATGTTTTTTCCCTAGGTTAATTTTTCTGTTAAATGTAGCTTAGATTGATGTTTATTTACATTTTCAGTTATTGATGAGCCTCCTCAAGGCCAATCCAATCTCATTTGTCCACAGCACCAGTTACTGTTGGCCATTTTGTGATTTGCAAATCACTCAACTGTGCAAAAATGGTCGACCCAAATTTCTGAAAATTCACCTATGTTCAAGCTCATTTTCTGCCCAAGAAGTTGAGCCATTTTCCAATCTACCTACAACTAGGGGTAAAAGGTCCCATTTCCGAAGTGGGTTTTCAACCATTTGAGGTAACTCCTCAAGGTTTGATCACAATCCACTTCGCAAAAATAGGACCTTTACAGGTGCGCGGCCCATTTTTGGGCTTCACTGCTTGCTTTTATTGGGATTGTCAGTGTGGCTCAGCCACCTCTATCCATCTGAACCATTTCAGTTCTATTTCTATTTCATTTACATAACAAAGTGTAAATTAAATACTCAATGGGTTAATGAATATAGTTTGACTAAAATTCACTTAAAATCAACAATCTTTCTTAACCCTTCCTCCTCTATCTAGTCATCACCCTTTGGGGTATTCTCGGATAAGACAAAAAGCATAGCTCATATAGTAATAGGAACTTCACCCAATATTATTCGAAGCCACTAAAATAGGTGACTTGGAAGGTAGAGGGGGTAGAGAAGGAGGGCTTCTCACGGCACTCAACATCCTCCTTGTTGACCGACCTTGCATCTGAGAGGTGACCTGTGGATCTACAGATGGGCTTAGTCCCATTGTGTTAAGATCCCATCACCTTCTCCAGGTTGAATAAGAATATAGGTGTAAGGTAGTCACCTATTCAAGCTATCACAATTCAGGATAAACAATGGTATATGTCTACAAAATTTCTGTTTATTTACTGCTTCCATCCACAATGATATAAACTTTGCAGAATATTCATAAACCATTTGCAGCCACTAGATAACATAAAAAAAAAAGACATACACACCATACCATGTAAATCAACCCAACTCAGTCCATGACATTGAGAGAGCCACTAAAATTTACAATTTTACACTAAGTTAAAAATCTGCAGTCTTTGAGGACATAAGTCCCTGATTGCCTTAACTGTGGGAAGTACTTGGGCTCAGCCCAGAAACTCGTTCTGAGGAGTACCATGGGAACCCCAAAGTAGCTGGCCGCTGAGAGGAATTGTCAAGCGAAACGTGCAATGACCCCCACCAATTGAGTAGAATACCTGTGAGGAAAAAGCCAAGCATTGTCTTCTGATAGTCTTGGTGGCTGAGTGACCACCCATAGCCAATAGGAAGCCATTGAAACCAGGGTCCAATAATCATTACCACTAGTTTGACATTCAAGTTTAACACAATTGATCCCTCATGCTCTTCATCATGCCTGAGAGGCGAACCACCTCAGTTCGGGTCATTAAATTGACATCATCGAGACCATTCTCGATGACCTCCTCTTATAGCGGAATTCACCACACTAGGTGAATCACACATTGTATGGCCTTCCCCTATCTCGCTGCAGACTCATTAGCCCCTATGGACCACTTTTTGTCTTTTGATGTATCATTGACCATCCCTAAAAACATTAGAAAAATGATATATGCGGCCTTTTCCCTGATAACCAAATACATACGTGGATATTCCCTCTATAGTCGTGTACATCAGGATGTGTACATAATCCAAAATCCTTTGGAGCGTTCCTTGACTTGGATCTGACTCATATGACTCCTGGCCTTCCATATGCCTTGAGATCACATGGATTCGACCTTTCAGTATCCATTTGAAAAGCTATATAAGGAACCCATTGAGACATTGAAAGCATAAGAGAGAATTGAGAGTATCAAAACTATAGTCCATTGTTGCCAGAACTTATGCTTGAGTTTGCATCCCTTTCTCCCTTGGAGCACTGTTGTGTTCTTCCCAAAATTTCCTTTTGCTTGTAAGCTTGCTATCGAAGTGATGGAGGATTGAGGTGGTGGAGGCCCAAGTGGGGGATTCCGGTTCTTAGGTTTGCAGA
>LPNX010039455.1:81846-145544 GCA_001517045.1 Pseudotsuga menziesii | reverse complement strand
CTACTTCCATCATTGAGACCCCTTTTGGCCTATTTTCCACCATCGGAGAAGGAGAAGGACCAGCTCGGAGCTTGGAGCCACCGACATCGGACCAGCGCAATGGACTCCACCAACCTCTACATTGGAGGTAACTCTAATAAAAACATCATTACATATTTCATTACTGTCTTTTACTTCCTGCCATTTACTTTTTCTGCTTTAGTTTAGTTTTTATTTCAATCTCTTTTTATTTACATTATTGAACTGCTACTAAGGATTCCAGATTCCTTAGTAGGTGCTCATCAGCACAAGCTAGGGTGAAAACCCTAGCTACACGCATATTACATGCAAACACCTGGCAAGGGTGGGACTTCTTGACCACATTAACACAATCTTTAAAGATCGATGACTAGAAATAACTTGCTCTCAATATTTTTTGGATTTTAGAAATCCCAGATAAATGACCACCACACACCCCTCCATGGCAATCATTCAGCACAAGCTCAGCCTCCTCATGAGTTAAACAACGACGTAAAATGAAATCTACCCCATGGCGGTACAATGTGTTATCCACTATAAGGTAGTTCTTGGATACGTGAGGTAACCGTCGTCGTTGATCCTGTGAGAGGTAAGTAGGGACATTCAATGTTTGTAAATATATGATGATATCCCCATACCATGGATCCAAAGTTGAGATCAAGAAAATGTGCTCATCGACAAATGTATATTCACAAACTTCTTCCTCCTCCTTGCTTGGGAAATCAGATATAAGCTCCGCAAAAATCAATGATTTTTTCAATTTTGTCGAAACAAAATTGAGATCAAATTCTTGCAAGATGAAAATCCACTTATTATACTTTCCCCCGATCATCCTTCTAGTGAGGACGAACTGAAATGGATTGACATGGGCTACCACCAAGGTCTGGCAAAGGAGAATGTAGTGTCTCAATCTTTGAACCGCATGAAGGGTAGCTAAGGCAAGTTTCCCCACATGGTAATAACGGATCTCTGCATATACAAGGTTTCGGCTCAAATAATATACGACATGCTCATGGAGCTCCTTATCCTCCTGAACCAAAACCATACCAATCGTCTCCATGGACGCGGCCACATAAAGCAAAAAGTCACAGCTATAGTTGGGTGGACTAATCCGGGGGCCAAAGCTAAGGCTCGTTTAAGTGCATCAAAGGACTCCTGGGGTCACTCATCCCAACAAAAGGTAGTGCCCTTCTTCAAAAGATGCATAAATCCTTTAGTCAAATTGGCAAAGTTAACCATGAATCTCTGCAAGAAATTCGCCATGCCTTGCAAACATTGAATATGTCTAATGTTTCTCGAGGGAAACAATTGAAGTATTGCCTCAACCTTTAAGGGATCGACTCTTATACCCTCATTGGAGACAATGAACCCTAACAAGCGACCAGACTTCATGAAAAAGATGCACTTATGAGGGCATCTTTCGAACACTAATATCAAATGGTAGGAATGACACATCCTCTGATGAGAATGAGTAGCAAGGTCATCCAAAAAGACTTCAATAATCGATTTGAGATCATGGAAGATCAATATCATAGCTCGCTGAACCCAATGTGGCTCAACCCCAGACATGGCCTCAATAATAGCTTCATCTAATGGAAAAACACTATCAAGGCAATCATGTGCGTGAGAAGACTTAACTTCCCATGCAGGCAGCAGATATGGGTCCTCCTATTCCGTCTGCGAAGAGGAAGGACTAGGCTCTACAACACATTCAATATTCGCTTGATATGCTATCATTGTTGTAGGAAACGACACATCCGTTTTGATAGGATTACTCAAAGGACTCGGTGTAGGAAGGATCCAAGGATATTCCATATGGGTAGTGTGAAAAGACACCGAACTCAATGAATACGAATCCCCATTGGAACTAGACCCGATCATAAGAGTGGGTGCAAGATAACTAAAGGTTCCCATAAGGGATGGATACATGCCAACACCCACACTCCTAGTTGTCGGCTGAGAATGATCAATAATCAGGATGGAAGCTCCCGATGATGCAGTAACACTCATATTTTTGAATGATGTCTGATCAATCGCAACAATATTCCCATTAAATGGAAAGCATACAACTTGAAATATAGAAGAAGCTATGGCTTGCATACTATACATCCAATTCCTACCTAGTAACAGATTGTAATCAAGGGGCGCATCAACCACCTCGACCTCGATCGCAACAGTATTCCCTCCAAAATGGACCTTAAGAGAAGGAAGAATCTCGTGCATCCAAAATGATCTACCATCAAAGGAATTCAACATGGTAGTGGATTTAGACAACTTAGGGGGGAACCCAAACCCTTCCAACATGACAAAGACATCACGAAAGCAGCAGCACCTTCATCAATCATAATGCATTTGACGATCATGTTAAGACATTCTACATGAATCAAGAGAGACACATAGTAAGGCAAGCGAGGCTGCAGTCATGCGGTTTCAAATTTGATGACAGAGGAAGAGTTATCATCGTTAACACCAAGAGCAGAAAGCAAAGCCTTCCTTTGCGAAGGACAACTCTGAAGTACTTCAAGTGCAGACATCGCACAAGGAGTGTGGCCCAAATCCTCGACAACAAAATAGTTCTGGGAGGCTCGGGCATTAGGATTGTTTACTGAATGCTTTAGGACTCCCTTAGGAATGCGAGGTGTGACTTCAGGTTTATCCACAGGGTTTTCAATATGCAAAGGACTCCCGGGTGGAGCAGGTTTCTTTCCAAGGTCTGGTTGTGACGAACCATAGTCCTTCGCACGAGTCACAACCTTAGTAGCACGCACCATGTTGATGCAACCATGATCACTACTAGCTTCCGATGGATCTTTATCTTCACCAGACTAATCATGGGTCCTCAAGTTCATGTTTTGATTATGGGGTAAAGCATTGGTCAGCACAACTGGGCCCTGTGCTATGAACCTTGAGGCATCTTCCATACGAGGGCACAAGTGGGTGAGGTGGTCATCATTACACAACTTGCAAGGAAACTTAACCTTACGTTTATAATGCTTGTCCCCCCTAGCATTGCGGGAATTCTTTTCATTAAAATTGGCATTTCCATTCCTATTCCCACCCTTATGATTGTTTTTTCCCCTTTTCTTATTCCTTTCGGGTTGCTGGTTACCCTTCTAGTGTGACGATTGCACCGAAATCACACTCGTTGTTTGGGGGGGTTGAGATGGCAATTGTGGCTTGTCCTGAGATAGATTGGTTTATAGAAAATTGACTCACCTGTTGTACAACCAAATCCATAGATTTGGTACTCGTACAACCAACAATGCCATCGGCATGTGGTCCTGGTTCGACCTTAGGGTAGAAACTAGAACGTAGAGTGTTAGGAATGATCTCATATAACAATATGGATTGAGCATAAATCAAATCCAATTCTTGTGCCCTAAAAATGGCTTGTTCCTCATTCTAGACTCCAGATGTAGAAACATCCTTTGCTATATAATTTAGTAATGATTTAAGGAACCACTCAAGGAAAAACTTTGGTGGTATGAAGGCTTTAATCAATCTCTTCCATCTATGCCACTCTTGGATATGGTCTGAGATATGCGTAGCTTTGTCTTGCCGAAATGTCGACAAGAGTTCTGTACCAACGTCGTAATGCACTGGTAGCTGGAAGTGATTAAGAAAATTCATAGCTAGGTCATCGAACAAAACGAATGCCCCCCTAGGTAACTCTATGTACCATTTCGCTGCAAACCCAGTGAGGGTGCATTAAAATAGCCTTAAAAGGATCGAATCATTGTGTAAGGAATTAGAAGAGCACCAAAGGTGAAATGTAGTAACATGTTCACTAGGATCTTCTCTTGGTTTTCCCTCAAATTTGGGAATGTTCGAGGGAATCTTGTTAGAGATAGCCAGCCAAGCCAGGTCATGAGATACCGGATCATTCGTTAGTCTCGACAAGTCAAGTAAATTTAACGTTGCGAGGAAAGGGAGCCTAGGTTGAGCAGGTTGATGCAACGCTCCCTGATAGTTTTGGTTCACATAAGACTGCTTACTATAACCACCATGGCCATGGCCCATAGTATCCTCCTCCCATTTGACCCGTGTAGGGTGGCATGGAAGCACCATAATGTGGTGTACCTTGACTATGTGGAGCTACAAAGCCATAATTCAGGGAGTAAGCAGGTTGTTGATACCCATACCCATAAGGTGAATAACCTTGTCCATACTGTGGTCCATAATATTGTCCATGAGAAGCTCCATAAGATGTCCCATGAGAAAATCCATAAGTAGGAATATGGGGAACTCCCTGCGATAGACCATAGGATGTTCCAGAATTAGGAATATGACCTCCTGAGACAACAGGAGATACTTGACTCTGAGACACGACTACACAAGTAGCAGCAATACGAACATGACTAGTAGCAACATTTCGGCCCAAAGGACCACGTGAATGAGGGGGAGGAATAGCATTCAAAGAACTAGGAATAGAGGATGAAGGGACATGTGAAGTGATGTAAGTGGTATTACCTATAGTCACTCGTCTTGGTTCTGGTATCCGAATAGGACTAATAACACCAGGTCTAGGACAAATATGTGATGTAGCCTCCACCACCAAGATTGAGGGTGCAATACAACTCGTGTTCCCAAATCTCTCCACATGGAAAGGAATAGAAGTTCCCCCAGGCATAGTGTTAGGTTCAAATTCTGACTCGGCATGTTGTGCTAGATCATGTGCAGGGATACCAGACATGCCATAACTAACATAACTAGTGCTCATAGGTTCATGATGAGTCTTGTCACCTGGAAGCCAATATCGGCGACCTGTGAATGAGGGATCATACCCAGAGTGTGTAGGTATATCAGGTGAAGGATCATATACAGGAATAGGATCTTCTTACCCAATCTCGTGAGGTGGAGAAGACAACTCAGGAATTTCATTTTCATGATCTTCCATCGTGTGTGAATCAATGTGAGAAGTAGTCTACCTGGACTATCTGTTTATCTCTCCCAAAGGAGGAGGAGATGTAGAAGGTGGAAGTCCTGCTAAATGATGAGAACGGCAAAGCACCGCACCTGAATCCACAATGACTCAAAAAATGGAAAAGACTCTTCTAATTACGCAAACCCTAAGCAAGCTAGCATGCACAGAGCATACAGTTATATAATATAAATCCAATCATAAGAAAACACGGGTAAGATATGTGAGCTTTTGAATGAAGCAGGTATGTCTCTCCTAGGAGAGGGTTGAGACTCCCATACACAACAAGCAAAGGTTCGTAACCAATTATTGTGGCCCTCAGCTTCAACGCATATAGTGACTGTGTTGTCCGACCCCAACCTGATCAGGACACCTGCAGAATAATCCTTGCAAAGTACCTCAATATAATCAATGCTCAGGAGGATAGTCACAGGAGGGATTGACCATATGGGTAGGGTAGCAAAGCCCGAAAATATCGAAAGAGCCCCCAGACACGAATACAATCATGGAAATATCTCTGGTGCTACTCAGTTATGACCATGGGTCATCCCAATCATTAACCACTCACGCTGCCTCGTGCTTAACTCCCTTGTAAGAGGAGGATCCTGAGAAACACTAATTATACCAAGGAATTTCACACTCTCACCTGGACAGACACATACATGTTTTGTTTAGTGGTCTTGGAGAATTTACTCACAATGAACTATTCCAAGACCCTAAAACCTAATCTTATTGGTTTACCCTATAAAATAAAATAGTGTAATCCATTTTAATTAAGCGTTGATTTTATTTGTCTTATTACTCAAAAAGGTAGATGATCATGCAACCAATGGTGTTATGACGCAACATGAAGTAAAATGCACACCTAACAATCAATGCAAATGCATTGTGTTGAACGAAAAACAGGGCATGCTACTATGTGAAATGCAAAATTTTCTTCAAATGACACATGCAATCATTCCTATATGAAATCCTAACTAATACTTCTCTAAGCAAACCTAGTGCAAGTACCATGCAAAATGCAAAGTGCAATGATGCATAATGATGCAAAGAAGCAAATATTTTTGGATTTTTTGAATAAAAATGAGATAATAAAGCAAAAGAATGACTCCACCACCCCCAGAATCTGCAAACACTATCAAATAACACCCATGCAAAGCACTAAGGTAAACGAGACCTAATGCACTAATCCCAAAACAAAAAATCGAAAATGCAATGACAAGAACATTCTTAAAAAAAATTTACTCTAAAAGGCATCTTTGGTTAGAAACAGAGGTGTATACAGACTCTAGAAGTATATAAGGAGACTCAACAATCATCAAAACTCACCCAGCAACACTCAATCTTCCTCTAAAAGGAAAAACTCAAGGTATATGCGATTGTGTGCAGAAAACCCGCGTATATACGTGGATATCTCAGTCAAAACCGTGTGTACACGCGACTGTGAGGAAAAAAATAGCGTACAGGAAGAAAAAGAGATAAAAATTAAGGAAAATAGATAACCTGAGACAAAATTGACTCCTATCAGACACTACCAGGAAGCATGCCCCCATACTCGACTCAGAAATAGAGAAATCAGAGCAATTCAAGAACATTGAATGCCGATAAAAACCCCCAAAGGAAAAATGACTAGGACCTCCCTAGTGGAGTCATCAATTCTGTTACGAAGAGAAATTACTATGGCTTGAGGTATCACAACAGACAGATTAACTCCAGAAATCAATCCTTTCCTATATGCAAGAGAAACCAAACATCTAACACTAAAGGATTTCAATTCGCACCTTATTTCGGACGGTTGATGTAGATCCCCGTTGAGATTTTCCACTCTTTCTTGTATTAGCAATTTTCTTCTTCAACATTCAGCAAACAAGACAAGCATTCTATATATAATTATGTTATACCTACTCTAGCATATATAATCAGTAACATATAAGCATTTACAAGCATCCATGGATCAAATACTCATTTAAATACACATTATTGGACAGGAAAATATACTTCTATTGATATAAAACAAAGATTAAAATAGTGACAACCTCTGTTGGCACGTCTGTGAATCGTAGAAACTGAGTCCCCCACTTGGGCCTCTGCCACTTCAATCCTCCATCTCTCGATAGAAATCTCATGAGAAAAATGCAAGCTTGGGAATAACACAAAGTGCTCCAAGGGACAAAGGGATGTAGACTCAAGTATAAGCTCCAGCAACAATGGACTATAGTTTTCTTGCTCTTCAATTCCTCCCCCTTCAATGTATCTAAAGGGTTCCTTATATAGCTCTTCAATGGGGTAATGGAAGTTCGAATCTGAGTGATCTCAAGGCATATGGAAGGCCAAGAGACAAGTGACTCGAATCCACATCAAGGAAAACTCCAAAATCATTTGGCCTTTTGCACACATCCTGAGTACGCAGGTTTAAGGGTCAAATCCATGTATATACATGAGAAAGGGATTAAAAGTCATGTATTTCAATTATTTCATGTTTTTAGGGATGATCTTGGAAACATCAAAGGTACAAAAATGGTCCATGGGGTCTAAAGAGTCTGTAGAGGGACAGGGAAGGCCATAAAGGTGTGATCCACCATGTGTGGTAAAATCAACTGTAACAGTTCATATGGCTGAACCTCTCATGCCACTCTCTACTAACTTCATTTCCATGAGTCAGCAATGCAGTGGGCTTTGCATCCACCACAAAATCGGAGAACTCGTAGGCTTTTTCATGATGGTTTGCAAGGCCTTTTATTACGATTTTTACGGATGCAAGTTATGTGATCTCTACATCATTCAAGCTAAAAGATACTCTCTTGGGAACTCTCGTATGTTTCATTTGGTAAACACTTAGGAGGTTTGACGCAAGAGATGGTACATACAAAACATTGGAAAAATAACCATGCTCGATATTTACAGTACCTTGACCTTCGGATGTGATTGTAGAGTCATCTCCCATGTGGATGGGAATGGATTTGTCAGTCTCCAAAGATGAGAAAGAGTCTCTTTTAGCCATCATGTGGTTTGAAGCTCTGGAATCTATCAAGAGTTCTTTGGAGTTAGAAGTGCTTGCCATTAGGGAATGACTTCTTTCATGCTGTGGTTCCTGATCTTCCTGATCTCTCCTCTGAAATATTTCCACAAGATTGATGTGAATTTTCTCGAGAAGAGAAGTAGCTTCATCAAGTTTCTTTTTCATGCAGGCATGTTCAAGGTGGAATCCCTTCCTACAATATGAACACTTGACTTTTTCCTTTCCATGATGCCCTTTGTTTTTGTTCTTCTTCGAGCCAAAAGGCTCTTCATGCTACTGGTTTTGAACTTTAGGCTTAGGAGCTTCGAATTTGGTTTTTTGGGTTCTTCTGCTGCTTTCCTTTATCATGTTCACTTGTTAGGAACTCAATGAAGGCATTGAGTGAAGGCATCTTCCATCCAGGGGTTGTGGGATTCCCCATACAGAATGTAGAGACAAACACCAAATAATCAGCTCCAAGTTTGGAGAGAATGGCAAGGATGAGATGATCGTCCTCCTTCTCCACCTTACATTGCTTCAACAGTAAGACTATATGATTGAACTTTGTGAAAAAAACATTTAAGGTCTCGAAATTGGAAGGATGGAGAGACATAAACTCATTTTCAAGCTGGTAAACTCTCAAATCATCCTATTTTCCATACAGGGTGTTCAATTTGTCCCAAATTTCATTTGGATTCTTCAATCCTGAGAGATGGAAAAGAAGATCCCAGGAGATAGAGAGGCACAAGAATCTGAATGCTTCATATTTCTTGTTCAAGAATCTAGATTTGTCTATCACATGAGTAGGCTCTTCTTTAGTGTCCATAGTGACCCGGTAGAGTCCTCTGGCACGTAGTTGGATCTCCATGTCTCCTTTCCATGAATGGAAATTGAACGGAGTCAAGAGTTCGACAGAAGAAGCCATCTCAAACTGCTGTAGTGAATGCTTTTCACCTGTTAAAACATGCAAATCACAACAAAACGGGCACTGTAAGTTCGAACAGCCTGCACATTTTAGGATTTCATCACACCCAACATAATTGATCAAGCAAGCTTGATCAACAATTTATTTACTTGGGGTATTAAGTGGTAAGCCTTGGATTCAGGTGCAGTGCTGGAATTTTGAGATTTTGCTCAATTTTTATGGAAGATCTATCAAAAACCATGTTTTTGAGAGATCTGAACTTCATCCCACCATGAGCTCTGATACCATATTAATTTGTCACAGTAATCTAGGGACTAAAACACAGTCTCATAAGAGATTTCAGACAATTAAGCATGAAAATGGCATAATGGTGCTGCAATTGGAGTAGCATCCCTGTATAATCAATAAAGAATGAGTAATACAATACAATGATCATGCAAGGTGCATTAATTCCAAGACAATTCGAATTCCCAAGGAAGTCATTCGAATTGAATGAATGGGTGTAGCTTAACTGACGGTAAGCCACAGTAAAACACTTAGTTAACCAAATGATCAAGTGCCGATTGAATCAACTGAGTCCTAACTAAAGTTGAAGTGCAATGGATGACTGAATCTAACTGAAAGTAGATCAGACACATGTCACTACATGCCAACCAACAAGTGGTAGCACATCATTAACTCCAATGAACCCCGATGAGGTTAACTGAAGTCAAACTAGCCATTAGAGGTGGTTGGAGGCACCCTTGTTGACTTCGGTTCATAAATATTAATAAAAATAATCAATATAATGAATGGAGGTGCCTTCACCAGTCATCTTAACTGATTGTAACCATTAATTAGTAATTAGGTGCATTTATGACACTCAGATCACTCCTGGAGTGCTCTTTGTTTGAAGGAGGAAGCCTAGTTAGCCTCCCCGAGTGAAGGAGAAGGCTCAATTGGCCTCCTTGAATGAAGGTAGGCATGGGTGTTGTTATAGATCAAAATGACGCATCTCTTCCTATGACCACTTTCCTATGTTTTTGTCGCATGTCGACACTTCCATGATGACACTTCATGAAAAGTCACTGAAAAACACCTAACTTGGAGGACCCATATATTGAGTTTTGTAACTCCGTTTGATCTCATCTCTACACTGTTGGAAAGGTATTTCAGTTGGATAAAAATTTCTAGAATACACCAAAGTCTGAAAATTCCTAGAAATACCATAAAAATGAGTTTTTTGTGTGTATGTGACTTTCCTTAAGGCAAACCCGCGTACGTACGCGACTTGCTCTATATATAATACCCACATACGTACGCGAGTTTCTATATATAATAGTTGTGTACACCTTATGTATGCGATGTTTTTTATTGGAAACCTATGTGTATTCCTCGTGTACGCGACTATTTTTTCTGCAACCCGCGTACGCCTCTTAAAAATGTCAAAAAACATGTCTTTTGAATTTCGGGTAGTTTGGGTAGTTATGCAACTGACTCCTTCAGTTGTAAATAATTTGTCTTCACCCCTAACTCTTCCTTGACCATGTAAATAGAGGTAGGGAGGTCCATGAGAGGGGACTTGAATCTTTGCATTGTTATGCTGGAGGATTTGGAGCTCTCTTTGCCCACACCTTTGCCCTGGCGATCATCCCCTTGTGTTGCAGAGCTTGGAGGCTGAGTTCTTTGGAGGAGAGAAGCAGCAGAACCGGATCAAGGTTTCGTGAGGTGCTAAACTTGAAGAGAAGGTATACTTGTACTTGTTTTCAATATTAATAAAGATGTGATGTCCTTTTGCTTCCCAAAGAAAGAAGAATGCTTAATAAAGCACTAATTCATGGATTTTACGAGCCCGAACTTGTACATGCTCGACGGTGTTTTCATAGTTTAGAGAGTCTAAAAAATCCAAAGAAGACTCCAGGGGATGATTTTTTGTCTAATTTAGTCTCATGAGGCCAAAAAAGTATAAAACAAACCACAGAAGAACTCTCTTAGCTTCCGAAGAAGTAAGGCGCACCTTTTTCGTATTTAGTCAGGAAGGGCTTAAAAAGGCTAAATTACCACCTACCCAACGCTCCTTCAAAAGAAGCATATAGCCTGAGTTTTATGAGTGTGAAGGAAGGCAAGATCGCTCGGAAAGATCCATTTGATTACGAGAAATGGGGCTTATAGAAAAAACTCGATGCTTTGTTCTTTAGGGTTTAACGAGCATGACAAAGACATAAAGTACACTCGAAATCTTTTTCATGTTTTGGTCCAGAGCATGAAAAAGAGAAAACTAAGATCATACCGGGGGTTCCTCTTCCGTAAGTTTAGTCCCTCAGGTCCGGAAAAGAGATAAACCTATGGCTGAGGATACTCTTCTCCATTCTGAAGAAAAGAGAGTGTTCCTTTCTCATATTATTCCACATGGTCTGAGAAAGAGATAACCTACCACCAATGTGGATGCCCATTCACATATTCTTAATGAGCCTGAATGGACAAGTTTACTTGGCAGTCAAGTCTATTTTGAGGAGTCAAACTTGGGCCTAAAGAAACTCAATATCTTTCCTGTGAAGTTTTAATGAGTCTGGAAAAGTCAACTCACGGCCTCCTTACTGTTTTTAATGAGCTCGAAGGAGAGCAGAAAGAATGCTCTAAATGCGGGGAGACGAGTGTCATGGGTAAGCGAAACTAGTTCCAAGCGCAAGGAACAAACCTATGCATAATGCCAGGAAAGTGAGCAAGATAAGGACACTCAGGGAATGTCTCCTCAAGGTAAAGTGTGTCAAGTTGCAAAGGAAAAATGATATAAGGCTTAGAGATGATGAGAACAAAGATGAGGGCTTATACAACGAGCTAAAAGCGTGGAAACCAACATCATGCTCAAAAGAGCAAGCAGGATACATGCAAATATAGTTACAGCTTGAACAAGAAGACAAGGCTAGTAAATAGTTGTGAATCCAACTAAAAATCCTATCTCCAAGAAACAACAACATCAGAATCATATTTAGAAGAAATGATCCAATGCGGGTCACTTTGGCAGAAACACATATGACTTTTCTATCTTCTATAAAAGGTAAAGTCAAGGTAGAATCAACCGAAGAACATTCTATAGCACCAAGTCTCGAGGGTTTATAATTAGTAAGATCAACCTCAGAAGGAGAGAAAAAATCAACAAGGGATATAGAGTATATAGGAACAAACTCAATATCACAGGAGTTGAAAAATTCATAAGAAAAATCAAACTCATCAGGATCACTGACTTGTTGTTCGAAGGAAGAGTCAAAAGACTCAACAAGACCAACATAAGAAGAAAGGTCAGGCTTACTATGCAAATCAGGGTTAGACTTAGTCACAACTGAACCCACATCCAAAATAAGACCAGACTGTATCAAAGACTCTAGGAAGACTTCATGCGAAGGAAGGAGATCATCTGAGATAGGACACATGTCTAAACTTTCAAATGGATCGACAGAGTGAAGAGCGAGCTCCACAGTCTGTATAAAATGACTCACCTGGTCAACTGCTGGGACTAAGTCCCGAGAAGGAAAGCATGAAAACAGAGGCTTCTTCTCAATAGAAATTGAACGCAAAGGACATGAGGCCACATAGCTCACCTGTGGTAGGGTAGTGTCTATAGAAACACTGGGAATAAATAAAGGAAATACCTGGTCTTGAGTTGGGTCAGGAGACAGATCAAGAAAATCCAACTGATCAATAGTGACAATTTCTTTGCCATGATTAAAGTACATCACACGAAAGAATGTTGACACCATAGCTTGCATGGCATAGACATAAGCACGTCCAAGGAGCATATTGAAGTCCAAGGGGTCTTCTATCACCATGAATTCAACTAAGACGCTCTTCCCACCCAAAGTAACAGGTGTTTGAGCAAGAATTCCCAAGGCTATACAAGTTCTTCTATCAAACTCTAGTAACTGACTAGCCGTCGACACAAGGTTGGGAGATCCCATGCCTCTCCAAGAACGAGCAGACAAGATACTAACTAAGGCTCCTTCATCAACAATACAACGAGCAATCATGTATGATTCAACTTTGACCTTTATCTGGAAAGGTGCATCAGAAGGAAGGTGCAGCTCAACTAGGCTATCCCAATCAAAGGAAGCAATTCGAGAGCTTGGTGGGGGTTGATCCGAATCAATTTCAGTGCCCCTTTGTTTAGTAAGTTCTGAACTGGCAATGAAGAAAATGTGATTAGCAGACACTTCACTCTCCAAAGGAAGAGTGGGATTGATCGATAATGGAATCAATTCAACCACTTTGTGAAAGCCACTCTCTGAAGGTAGAGTGGGATTGACCAAAGATGACATTGGTTCAATCACATCAGGATCACTCTCCGAAAGAAGAGTGGGATCGACCAAATTTGATATTTGTTTGACCACTTGATCAACCAAAGGTTGAGTAGATTGTTGAGAAACTATAGGTTGTTTAGGAGAAGGAAATTATCGATTCTTGTACCACACTCTTCGCACCTCTGTGATAGCAAGGCATTGGTGAGTAAGATGATCTCCCTCACATAGCTTACAAGCAAACTTAAGTTTGCACTTCGAACGACCAATTTTCTCAATGGTGTCAACATGACTAGCAATGGCTGACTGTTTGCTCTTAGCATGACCTGCAGAGGCTGAGAGTTTCCCCCCAGCATGAACTACAGAGCCTGGGTGACTGGGTCCAACCTGACTAAGAGAGGCTGGTTGTTGAGAGACTTCATAATGTTCAAAAATGGGATGACCTTGAAACCAAACTCTTCGCACCTCCATGATATAAGGGCATTTATAAGTAAGGTGGTCTCCCTCACAAATCTTACAAGGAAACTTGGGATTATGTTTTGAATGGTTAGTCTTTTCAACAGTGTCAACATGACTCGTAGTGGCTGACAGATTGTCTTCAGTATGAGCCACAGAGGCTGAGAGACTACCCCCAGCATGACTCATAGAGGCTGAAAGACTAGGTCCAACATGACCTGCAGAGGTTGGATGGGCACCACCAGCATGAACAGTAGAGGATGAATGGTTAGGATCAACATGCTTTGTAGTATTTTAGTGTGTGCCCCCAGCATGAACCACAGAGGCTGGGTGGATGGATCCAACATGAACTGGAAAAGTTGGAAGGATCCCACCATCATGATCAATAGATGCTGGATGGTGAAGATCAACTTGACTTGTAGAGGTTGAGTGCTTAGATCCAACATGACCAGTAGAGGTTGGATAGGTGCCCCCAGCATGAACCACAGAGGCTGGGTGGTGAAGTTCAACTTGACCTGCAGAGGTTGAACGGGTGCCGCCTTGCTTATGTGCCTTCTTCCTATTCCTCCTTCTTTTACTCCTTTTAGACTGTCGGTTACTAGTATCAGTACTTTCACCGCATGAGGTAGAAGGAGGAGGAGAATCAACTACAGGTGAAAGGGAAGCAGTGTTTTGATTCCCTTGATATACGGAGCTTACTTGAGAAGTATCAGGAGCATTTAGGACAGTTGGAGTGGAAAACAACCACACTGGTATCCCTAGGGTGAATCTAGGTAGATTCAGGGTGGCCACCAAGGGAACACCAACATTCCCTGTGAGAGGAATAGTACAAGGAGTTCCTAGCATGGGGATATCTTGGTTGGTGTTCGAAGGGGTGTTATACATAGTTTCAAACCAGGAGACAAAGTCTGAGGTTGATAGGCAACCAAAATTACAAAGCACACACCTAAAGGCACACTAAGTACAGACAAACCACACAGCACTCACTAAAAACTCCTAAAGCCAAACAGACAAACAAGTATAAGATACACTTTCCAAAAGAAAGCTGAGAAATAGTTACTTAGTGTCCCTATAGATGTTCTTAGGCACAAGCAGAGGAATCACCCACCGCCCTCTCACACCTTCTACCGGGGTTACCTTCCAAGTCCGTCCAAGGTCAACCAAAAATAGCCTTTCGGTGTACCTATGTATGAACCCTAGATGTCAAAGAGACTAAAGGCTACCTTAACTATATTGATAGTCTGGGGGGGCAATCGCAAGATTGGTTCATATGCATGGGCAGGGTAGCAAATCCTGAAACCTTGTCTAAGACAGAATCCCCAGATGCACAAAAACCTTGGTCTACAATTTGACAAGGAATCGGAGGGTTATCTCCTCAGTCCAAGTCTCCACGCGGCCTCGTGCTTAGCTCCCATTTGAGAGGAGCTTCCTAGATATAATCAACACAGAAAAGGGTTTACCTAGTGATTGGCCAACTACATCTAAGATTTAAATACTTGTGGAGAGGTAAAACTCCCTAATCCACAAGTCTAGCCTGAGCTAGTTGGTGTATGACCCTATAAAATAAAACTTACTAATAATTTTTAAATTATATCATTTATTTTAAGGGTTTTTTTTAGTCAGAGGGTAAATGGCGTGAAAATTATGTGGTGTTTTGACTCAAAGTTGAAACAAAATGACTAAACAAAAAGAACTGAAATGCAAAAATAAAAAACTATTCTCTTTATCTTTTTGAAATAAAAACTTGAAAGCCATAAAAGAACAAATTATTTTTATTTTTTATTTTTCAAAAACAATGATATGCTATGCAATCTAGACTAAAAACCTAATCTACATGCATATAAAGCAAACATGTGTTTTTGTCTTTTTATTTTATAAATGCAAAAGAGAAATCATCCTATCAACTAATGCAAGCAAGTACTGTAAGCAAAGAAAATAGACAACTACTCTACATTCCACAAACAAACCCTAGGTTTCCCTAAAGTTGGATATCAACCTTTTCTAAAAGGAAGGCTCACTAAGGTAAACAAGCCAAAAAATTTGGAATGAAGAGACCGAGAAATAAGACTGACATAAACAAAGGTCAAGAAGTCCCAAGTATCACTCTAAACCTAGAAACAGAGGTTTCTCAGTACCTTGTTCAACAAGGTCAAGCCAAAGAAGGAGGTGGGGAGGGAAGGCAGCAAAAGCAAGTATATGTTATTTTTATTTTTCTTTTATAAATGCAAACGAAAAACTACCTAAAAATCAAATTATGTAGATAAGAAGAACAAAGCAAAAGGAACTTTGCTATACAACCACCAAACAAACACTAGAATGAACTAAAGTCAGTATAAACCTTACTTGGAAGGAAGGCTTGCATAAGAGACAAGTCAACTACTTTGGCATGGTGAATTTAACCAACAAAAGAAGAAGGAAACCAACACCAACAAGCTTTTGAACTTAGACAAAGAACCACTAATAGAGACTGACCAGAAACATAAGCCAAAAATCATACCAAGCAAAGGAGGTGGGGGAAAGAGCAAAGAGAAAACCCTAATGCTATAAAAAGGATTACCACATAGATAAAGAACAACCAAAAGGGATGACACTAACTCCCTGGAGTCATGCACCTGCAGAGGACACCAAAAGACCTACCAAACAGCCCACAACAGTAGAAAGAACCACAAAAATGAGGAAAAACACTGTTTTAGGGGCACACACCGGTTGTACTACTAACAGGTCGCGTGTCATATGTGGGTTGACAATATAGAAATTTGCATGTATAAGCACATGCAGGTTGTATAATTGACAAGTCACGTATCATACACGGGTTGACAGTATAGACAGTCGCGTGTATCAAACTAGACACTCGACTGTTCAGTTTGCAAGTCACGTATGGGTGGAAAAACTCCCAAAAAAGGTCAAAAACTGCCTTAGGAAAGCAGGGGAAGTGTACTATCAGACTTATAAAGTGTTCCTAAGTGGTAAGAAGGACCTGAAACAATGCACAATACTGAAAGAAATAAAGAGAAACCCCAAATAGACAAGGCTTTCCCCAGTGGAGTCGCCAGTTCTGTTGTAAAGGAAAGTATCCTATGGCTAGGGTTTAAGAGACCATCAACATACTGGGGTTGAAAGAGAGATGCAAAATGTTCAACAAGCATATATAAGCAAGTTTTATAGATTAGAATGGTTCATACCTTAGCCAAACGAAGGTTGATCCAAGCAGCCCTTCAATCCTCTTCTTGCTCCTCTTGCTCCTCTTGCTCCAAGAGACCTACAAAATGAATTATACCTTCCTTAAACCATTATAACCGCATATAAAGCAATGATAATCAAATACACATGAAATAATAATCTGATTAACATCATAATATGATCATAAACAGAGATTCAATCACACATTGAACAATGATTTGGGAAGAAGAAGGACATCACATCTTTATTAATCTTGAAAACAAGTACAAGTATACCTTCTCTTCAAGTTCATCACCTCATGAAACCTTGATCTGGTTCTGCTACTTCTCTTCTCCAAAGAACTCAACCTCCAAGCTCTGCAACACAAGGGGATGATCGCCAGGGAAAAGGTGTGGGCAAAGAGAGCCCCAAATCCTCCAGCATAACAATGCAAACATTCAAGTCCCCTCTCATGGACATCCCTACCTCTATTTATATGGTTAAGGAAGAGTTAGGGGTGAAGAAAAAGTAGTTACAACTGAAGGAGTCAGTTGCATAACTACCCAAACTACCCAAAATTCAAAAGACATGTTTTTTGACATTTTTAAGAGGCGTATGCGAGTTGCAAAAACAACAGTCGTGTACACAAGGAATACACACGGGTTACCAATATAGAAATTCGTGTACATAAGGTGTACGTGACTATTACATATAGCAACTTGCATACGTATGCGGGTATTATATATATAGCAAGTCGTGTACATACGCAGGTTTTCCTTAAGGAAAGTCATGTACACACAAAAAACTCATTTTTAGGGTATTTCTGGGAATTTTCAGACTTTGGTGTCTTCTGGAAAGTTTTATCTAACTGAAATACCTTTTCAATGGTGTAGAGATGAGGTCAAACAAAGTTATAGAACTCAATATATGGGTCCTCCAATTTATGTTTTTTTTAGTGACTTTTCATGAAGTGTCGTCATGGAAGTGTCGACATGCGACGAAAACATAGGAAAGTGGTCACAGGAAGAGATGTGTCATTTTGAGCTATAACAGGTGTGCTCATGCTGATGTCATAGTGTGCTTATTTGATGTCGATTGAGTCAATAAAACTTAGGATAGTGGTTTAACAAGGTTAAATTGACCAAATTAAGTGTGCATGGTGGGTAAATGTCTCCAACACATTGTATATCCTCATTGTTGGATTATTGGTACAACCTCCACATGGTATAACTAGTGCACCTCTGGGAATATAAAAAAAGTGGACTAACTGCTACTCCTGGTGATAGGGCCTTGTGTTGGGTTTCAAATGTTCGTCAATATCTGTAGGTTTTGGTGTAACAACAAACCTTACATGGTATCAGAGCATAGGTCTCAAGTTCAATTCCCCCAAGCTATGTCAGAGGCGGGGTGTTGGAGTATCGGTACAACCTCCACATGGTATAATCACTGCACCTGTGGGAATATAAAACAAGTGGACTAACCGCCACTCCTGGTGATAGGGCCTTGTGTTTGGTTTCAAATGTTCATCAATATCTACAGGTTTTGGTGTAACGGCAAACCTTACACTCATCATGGAGATTCTGATCTATTATATATTGTACGTGGCAATCACCACACATGTCACATTTTGTATATCATTCCTATTCATGGCCATTGTACTCTTATGTATCCGGGACTGCTATATGTATTTGTAGTCATATGCAGAGATTGATTATTGTACTATACTGATGGGTGGTTGCTTCTTCCACCTGGTTCTTCATCACTCCACTTTTGGGATGGATTTTATAAGGTATTTCAGCCGCATCATGTTACCCCTTTGACCTCACACATTAGGGGGCATCTGTTATAGCTGATTTTACCACACGTGGTTGATCACATATTTATGGCCTTCCCTATCCCTCTGTAGACTCTTTAGACCCCATGGACTGATATTATAATTTGATGTTTCTAATTTCATCCCTAAAAACACCTATATATTGTTGTACGTGACTTTTAATCCCATACTCGCGTGTATACATGAATTTTGACCCTGAACTCGTGTACATCAGGATGTGTGCATAAATCCAAATATTTTTGGAGTTTTCCTTCATGTGTGTCCTAACCACTTGACTCTTGGCCTTCCATATGCCTCGCGATCGCTCGGATTTAACCCTCCATTACCCCTTTGGAGTGCTATATAAGGAACCTGTTGGATACATTGAAGGGGAGGAATTGAAGAGAAACGAAACTATAGTCCATTGTTGTCATAGCTTGCATATAATTGAGTCTGCATCCCTTTGTCTCTTTGGAGCACTTTGTGTTCTTCCCAAACTTTCCTTTGCTTGTGAGCTTGCTATCGAGAGATGGAGGATTGAGGTGGTGGATGCCTAGGTGGAGGACTCAGTTTCTCCAGTTTTCATACGTGCCGACAAAGGTTGTCACTTTTGTAATCTCTGATTTAATTAATAGAAATATCTTTTCCTGTCCAATAATGTGCATTTGAATGAATATTGAGTCCATGGATATGTTTAATTGCTTATACATTGTTGATTATATATGCTAGAGTAGATCTAACACCATATTATATAGCATGCTTGTCTTGTTTTCTGTTGTTGAGAACAAATTGCTAACGCAAGCGGGATTGGAAAAAGCTCAACGAGGATCTACTTCAACCTTCCAAAATAAGGTATGATTCGAGATCCTTTAGTGTTAGATTCTTGGTTTCTCTTGAATATTGGGAAGGGATTGATTTCTCGTGTCTCGCTTTCTGTTGTGGTACATCCCAAGACATAGGAAGTTTCTCTCCGTAACAGTGATGCTTCATCATATTCGGTTGATTCCATGATATATCATCATATGATTGGTTCATTAATGCACCTGATGAATACAAGACTGAACAAACTCTTTGTTGTGAACACCTTGAGCCAATTCTTGATGGATACGAGACATGTTCACCTGGTTGTTGCAAAACATGTATTAAGATACCTAAAGGGTACAATGGATTATGGGCTCAAGTATGATTTGAATCAGAATATTTACTTACACAGTTATGTTGATTCGTATTGGGCAGGTAGTGCTAATGATAGGAAGAGAACTTCTGGTTGCTGCTTCTGTTTGGGATCTAGCATGATCTCCTAGTTAAAAGTCTAAATTTAATGAAAAAGGTGTTAAACAATATGGTTACATCAAATGAGAAACTGAAGCATGATTCTTTGGATCCTCTCAATGATATATCACTTTGTCTAGTCAATCATAGGACTGAATTGAATTGGATTGATAAAAAATGAAAGAAAGTGTGATATTGTAGGGAGAACACATATACAATAGAGAAAACAAAATTACAATGAAAACCAACTTCTATTCATGAATAAAATGTTGAAAAACACTACAATATATGTAGCAATACAAAATTCCTAGAATATTAGTATCTCATATGTGAGAAGAGATGTAATGGTTATCCACATTTGCAAAAATCCCATAATAGTATCCAAAACTACATTTTATAATGATACTAATAAAACCTAAGAACAAAATCTTGAAATTTTGGATTTATATCATGTATTGAAAGTTTGAAATCTTGTATGAAAATATTTTAGTAAAAAATCAAAAGCTTTTATGACATTTGGAATGAAACTAGACTATTGTTCCTTAGTAATAAACTATAGTGATTGGGGAATTGAATGATAACATTTGTATAATGTTCATATACTTGAACAAAAAATCATGGAAATGGAGACAAGGTTAACAAGGATAAAAAGATATGCCTGATGTAATTCCTTGTGAGAATGAGCATGCACCAATTGGAAAGGTTGGGGAACATACAATATTGGAATGTAGTGGCTTGTTGGATGGAAAACAAATGAAATTATTACAAAATCCGATGATATACATAAAACATTGGACATAAATCAACTTGTCTCATGAAAAATTCAATATATGTATGACAATATTTTTATCTATGAAGGATATAATATGCTTTAAGTCCAATTTATTGTTAATTTTACAACATTGTATCCTAATCTAATGATAGTATGGGTTTCTATAAAAATCAAATAGCCTTCATAATGTAGTGGCAAGTTGTGATACAAGACTTAAAATATGAAATCTTGGACTACTATAATGATATACAATTAGATAATATGCTAGTTCCCTAAAACCCAATTTATTTAGAATAGGTATGTTTCTAAATCAATTAACATAAAAATATAGACCATGAGTACTTGGATTGAATTTTAAAGAGGCATATGGGAGTAGTGGACATTAAATGTTTCCTATATGATGTGAGACAAATTAAATATCATCATGAAAACCTTGTGGTCCTATTTAACCCTTTCATTGAAATAAACTACATATATTTTGATAGATGATCATTGTCCTTAATACCAAGTATAAACTCATCTATTGATTTACACTTTTTACAATTCAAACCAATCATTAATCTATGTTGCATATTGTTAGAACTAAAAACCTTTCATAGGCTCCTAGACCATAACCTCACGGATCCTGGGATCCAACCCACACTTAGTTTGGAAACATATATTGTCCTAGGGAATCTAACCAACACTCATCACAAACCCTAATCACCAACTAAGATTAACTATACTTTTCCTCAATCTAAGGGCACATTCTTCATTTAAAGGGTATTATTAGTAGATATTCTCAGCTGGTAACTGGGTGATCCTTTTCAAATTAACTCCTAACTAACCTTACATATCCTAATTAAACTTCATGGACCTAATTACGAGTTTATCACTCCTTAGTTAGTTAACTAAATATTCAACCAGTTAACTAAGCGATTAGTCAGATAACTTGTTGGTGTGAAGTCTAAAGCTAGTAGAAGTCAATTTATAATAGTTAACATGGATAACTAATACCATTCATTCCCAAATTCTCCTTCATGGAAATAATTAGTAATTTTTGGTAATTTAACTCAACATTCATTTAGTTCACTGATCTTTTACTCAGTTAACTCTTCACTCCATCAGTTAACTAGTCTATACTCAATTTAACCTAGTCTATCAGAGTTATCATGGCTAAATAAGGGTTTATTAGATCCTTTTAATCCTAACACACCTTGTGCAAGCATGGGAAATTATAATTCCATTCAACCCTAATTTTAATTGCATGCCTTTAAATACTATATTCCACCTCTCTTTCAATTTAATGAACTTGATCATTCTTATTCTCTTAGGTTCTGAGTTGCGTATGTAGTAATTTATGTTATCCAATTATTACATAATTTTTTGATGGATGATGTGATTATAATTGCATATATATTTAGTTTATGTACCTATATATGTACATGTTCAAATATCATATGGTATCAGAGCATAGCGGGGTACTAACTAGTTATTGTTTCAGTGATTTCGTGTTAGTTATATGCTCTTACAAATTGAGAAGGACTTTCTCATCCATCAAGAAGGGGTTTTCATCCATACAAGAAGTATTTTTAAACTACCAATGAGTGATTTTGTATCCATCAAAGAAGGAATTTTCAGACACTCCTCTTGTACATTGAAGAAGGATTTTTGAAATCCACCAAAGAAGGACTTTTGCAACCCTCAAAGAAGGATTTTTGCAGCCACCAAAGAAGGTTTTTTTTCATCCACCAAAGAATGATTTTGAAGCCACCAAAGAATGATTTTGTATCCACCAAATATTCCATTTATACTACTCATTTGCATCCATTAATAAGTGCAATTTCAATCCATCAAAGAAGTGCTCATTTACAACCATCAAATAAGTGCACTTGCAACAACTGAAGAGCTCATTTGAAGCCATCAATGAGTTATTTTTCATCCATCAAAGAGACAATTTTCATCCATTAGAGAGCTCATTTACATCTATGGATATACTACCCCCCCAACTCAGTTGCTACTATAGTTAGTATGCTCAATCCAGTTTTGTTGAAGGAGTCCCTAGGAGATTCACAACACATGTCCTACGATTACATATTCACATACATTCAGAGGATGAAAGAGGCCCCAGAATATTTGCAATATATGGACTACAAGGACATATGCACATCCATGATCCACCACTCAAATAAGGAAGGCCCTATTACATGCCCAGAAGAAGAGGTTATATACAAATTTATTGAAGAAACTATCCCAAATCAAGTTAAAATTGAAGAATCCAATGTAGTGTCCCTACTTGGAATTTTGGAGAAAAGTGCGACTCGGGCAATTTTTGAGCTTTCCTAGTCAAGACTATAGGGGGTTCCAACTGGATCCAAATGGTCTTGAATTTTAAATTTAAGGGTATGGTGAGTATTAAAACATTAAAAAATTTCCTATGGAAAATTTTTATCATACTTTATTCCTCTACATCTTGGTTTGGGGCTAAGGAAAAACAATGCAATTTTATTAGGAAATTGTGATCAAATTCCCCCAAGGGTGAAGGCCAAACTAGCTCTCCAACTCAAGTATGACCATCCCAAATTTAATAAAGGAGTATGGGAATGAGTATAAGACATAAATGGATGTACTTAATCATGTTTATGAATTTCTAAAAACATATTATGATTTGCAACACTTGTAGGGTAACTTTCATGGAAATTGCTTAAGGGAAATTGCATTACTAGCTCGACTTTGACACATGAAAAGAAGAATATATGGTTCTAAGACTAATATGAAACATGGTGGTAATATATATAATAAAAATTAATTCCCAAAAATTATAAAACTGAGAGAAAAACCCTCATACAAATATGATACAAGAGTCTTTCAAGAGTGAATCCAAAGTCACAGGAACTAGTGATTCATTGGCATGGGAAATCAAGTTTTTCACACATGAGTTTCTTGGATTTAGAGAAAAATAGAATATGTAAATTAAATTAAAGATTAATAAATAATATATGAATGTATATACATCATAAAAATCAGAGAATATACCCGATACAAATCTGGTATAAAACTACTTCAGGATTGAAGCCAAAATCCATGAAAACTAGTGATACAATGACATGAGAATGCAAGCTTTTCACACAGGAGTTTCTTGGATTTAAAGCCACATATAATATGGGAATTAAATTAAATATAATTTCATACTATATTTCTTCCCCAACATCATCAAACTCATAAAATTTTCCTCATACAAATCTGATATAAAGCTACTTCAATATTGAAGCCAAACCCATGAAAACTAGTTATTCAAGAGCATGTGAATGCAAGCCTTTCATACATGTATTTGTGATATTTAAACTTAAATAGGATATGGAAATTATATTACATATCCATACATAATATTTAATATATTGGGTACCATATATACTTAGTAAAGCGCAAGAACCACTTTAACAAGTGCGCCCCAACATGAGAGTGTGGGGGAATGATGAAGAAGGAATAAGAGAATAGGGGAATATATGAGAATTCAAATATATGGTACTTAAAAATGAAACTAAAACTACTTCATTAATATCCAATTATATGTATGAATGGCTTCTCCATCAACCAACTTGGAAAGGAATCCAACTCCCTCTAAATTGGTTCACAAGCAGGGAGAGTGAACACTCACCATGCAATGGGCACGCAAAAGATATCCAAAATGCCAAAGGACAATTAAAAAATCATAAAAATCCATTCTCATTCCTCATGAAATCATTTTATTAACTTCATGAGGCCTCCTAAGGTCGAATTTCCCTCCATGGGATTCCTCCAACTCATATGAGTGGCTTAGTAACTCTCATGACACTTGTCTTCCTCTTCATGCTCCAATTATTTCACCAATTCGAATGGTTTCATATAAATCCCAAATTATACCTCTTGGTGGCTGTTTTTAGCCCTTTCATTTCATATTTGTCATAATTTTGCAATCAGATATGAATTTTTCATACTTGTCATAGAATCTTTCATCATTTGTTGTCATAGAGTGCATGAGATATCCTTCCAAGTGGCACACCTTGTCTTCTAGTCTCTTCCTCTTCCAGGGGAGTTACTATCCTTTAAATATTCAAATTCATTGTCTCATTGTATGATATTTGACACCAAATAACCCTCTAATAATATTAAAATACCCATGTGTTCGAATTTGGATGAAGATCATGCCAAGTGTGTGGGGAATCTAGTCATCCAAAGGCTCCAAAATCTTCTAAGTGTCTTCATGAAACCATGCCACATTATTTTATTATCATTTATAATTTATGTGATCCATTTAAATGATAATATGGTAAACTAAATTCCTTTTGGGCCCCATAGCCCCTTATTACAAAATTTATGTCTCCATCTCAACCTAGGGAACTAGTAGGTTGGTGGAACATTATTTGCAAGTAGTCTTATTTGGAAATTATTTAATTGGGGACATTAAAACCAATGAATAAATTGTCCCAAATCAAGTTCAAATTGAATAATCCATTGAATAAATTGTCCCAAATCAGGTTCTTACTGAAGAATACCTCTAGAATTTCTTCTCATTCTCCAAATCTATAGTCTTTACTCCTATAGTTTGGCAAGTTCCACACAAAATATTCAAGGGATTTCCTCCAATAAAAGCAAGGTCTAGTCAAGAAACACCATTCAATCACTTCAACCACCAAAGATATATTTTGCAGCCATCAAAGAACTATTTTGCATCCACCAAAGATCCCATTTATAGTACTCATTTGCATCCATCAAGAAGTGCATTTGCATCCATCGAAGGAGTGCTCATTTACAACCCTAAAAAAAGTTTACTTTCAACCATCAAAGAGCTCATGTGAAACCATAAATGAGTACCTTTTAAAACATCAAATATCCCATTTTCATCCATTAGAGAGCTCATTTGCGTACATGGAGTCTCTTATCCTCACAACTTAGTTGCTACATAGTTAGTATGCTAAATCTAGTTTTGTGGAAGGAGGCCCTAGGAGCTTCACAACACATGTCCTACGAGTTCATATTCACATACATTCAAAGGATGAAATAGGACCCAAAATATTTGCAATATATGTACTACAAGGACATATGCTACATCCATGATCCACCACTCAACTAAGGAATACCCTTTTACACGCCCAGAAGAAGAGGTGATATACAAATTTCTTGAAGAGCTTGTCCCAAATCAAGTTCAAATTGAAGAATCAAATGAATAAATTATCCCAAATCAAGTTCAAATTGAATAATCCATTGAATAACTTGTCCCAAATTAGTTTCTTTCTAAAAAAAAACTCCAAAATTTCTTCTCATTCTCCAAACCTATATCCTTTAATCCTATAGTTCACCAAGTTCCACACAAAATCTTCAAGGGATTTCGTCCATTCAAAGAAAGGAGTAGTCAAGAAATACCATTTAAGAACTTTAAATTGTTTGTATATTGTGAATGGCCTCACATGCACTTCAAAATAAGGATGTGTTCACAAAGGTTTGTAGGGATCTTCATAGATCCCTTTACCAAGCAAAAGTTCACCCAATTGAGAGCTTCTCTGGAAGTAAAGGAATTTTTTAAGGAGGCTCCTTAAAGTATTCTTTTCACATTTTATATTATAAGGTGAGGAGTTTTACCATGTGTTTTTTTCGCTCTTTCTCAATTTATAGGGATTTCATTTTTGTGCACGAGCACCTAATACGATTGCAAATTGTTGGGACTCATTTTTTTTCTTATTTCATTTGGTTAGGCTTATAAGCTAGGGGTTTTAGAACTAAAATACTCTCATTGGCTCTTAGACCTTAACTTCATGAATCATGGGGGGAAAACCCCACTTGTTTTGGCCACCTGACTCATCTGAGGGCATCTAACCACTACTCATCACAAACTAAGCTTAACTAGACTATTTCCTAAATCTGATGGTGCATTCCTCAATCAGAGGGCATTACTAGTATCTAGCCTTAGTTGGTAACTAGGTGATCCATTGCAAATTCACTCCTAAATAACCTTACATACCCTAATTCGACTTTATGGATTAATTAGGAGTTTTTTCACTCCTTGGTTATTTAACTAATTATTCAATCGATCAACTAAGCAAGTGCTAAGCAATTAGTCAGATAACTAGTTGTTGTGAAGTCTAAAGCTAGTATAACTCAATTTAGGATAGTTAACATGGATAATTGAGACCATTCATGAACAAATTCACCTTCATGGACCTAATTAGGTATTTTTGGTCAGTTAACTCAACATTCACTAAAATAAATGATCTTTCACTTAGTTAACTCAACACTCCATCAATTAACTAGTCTAGACTCAATCTAACTTGGTTTAGTAGAGTTAGCATGGATAGATATGATGGATTTTTTTTATCTCTTGTTAAGCCTAATATACTGGGTAAGATATTGAAAAACAATATTTGTTTTTGGGTTCAAACAAAATTCCGAGGTGGAAAATATTCAGGGTTTGGCTTGATTTATGATAACTAGGATCATGCCAAGAAATGAGGACTCGAGTACATGATTATCAGGAATGGAATCACAGTAAAGGTAGAGAAATCTAGGAAACAATTGAAGGAAAGGAATAATAGAGCTAATAAAATTCATGGAATTAAGAGGACTAAGGTTGGAAATGCATCTAAGAAGAAGAAATCATGTGTTTTTTTCAATTAACTATAGTAGGAGAGTATTTATACATAATTGGTTCTTAGGCATGGAATTTCATGTAATACCTTCTGTTGAATGGATTATAATCTATACAAGGTTGAGCATATTGATGATAGTATTCCAAATCACTAGACTCTCTTTATTAAGCAAACTTTTGTAGTATTGTAGTTTTCATTTTGTTACTTATTCAAAATTTAAAGAAAACTGTGGTATAATTCTTCGGACTTTTAAATGAGACAAACTATCTTTAAAACTCAATTTAACCCTTGTGGTCCTATGTAACCCTTTAATTAAACTAAATTACATATATTTTGATAGATTATCATTGTACTTAATACCAAGGATAAACTCATATTGATGTAAACTTTTTACAATTCAACCCAATTGTTAATATATGTTGCATATGTAATTGTTTATGCAAGTTTAGCCATGTTGAAACAACAATCCAAATTGATACACTATTAGGTTTCCCAACTCTTTACTAGTTTATTGTATAACTAAAAGGTAGGAATATGTGTCCTGTGAAGAAGCACAAACAATAGAACTATGTTCTAAGCTCCTTAAAGTTGCCTCTAAGTATCCATTTCTTTAAGGAAAATTTTACTAACAACATGCCAAATGTATACCCAAATGCAACATCATTAAGATTATTTTGAAAGTAACATACTCTCAAAAGAGTTCCATGGATATTTACAAGTTTTGTGTGTGTGTGTATAATTTCTTAAATATTGGTTTGTCAGTGCCATTCAAGTTGGGAGGTCGTCACTTATTCAACCCTCCCTTAAATGCTTTGGTGTCAATCTTTCCATTAAATAGTGGCATATACCAAGTAATGTGTACCATGAAAGGTGATATTTCTCCTAAATTACTAATCAAAAGCGTCGCTATCAGTGTTGGGTGTCATCGAAGGATCTAGGTTAAATGGTCCATCCTCTTGTTCCTTTGTGGATCCACTAGATCTATAGAAACACCTCAACATGATCTCTTTCTCCTTCATTGTTCTTTACTTGGGAAGGCCATGAAAAATGTGCTAGAAAATCAAGACCCAAATACCATTGGTATTAGGACCATTTCATATGACCCTGGTTAGCGATCCAAAGTAAGGATTCCAATTATCAAATCCATATAAAATAGTAAGCTTATTGAGAGCATTAAAGAGCTCTATCTTAGATTATATATCTTAGAAATTAATATGAAATAATTGTCTCTCAAGGATGGCTTATATGACCTACATCTTAGCCAACATGACATTTGTTAATATCATGCTTTTAAAACATGATTATTTGGATACAATGTACATTTTCCAAGAACAACACCAGAAATATAGTCAACATTTCTCACATCAAATAACTTGGGTTTCCAATTCAGCCCCATATATAATATTATCCTAGGTCAAACTATTATAAAAGAAACACACACTTTTATATTTCTCTTTGGTTTAGAGTATCTTAACACTATCCAATATGGAGTAATGTCCTTGCAAGGAGTAGACATCATATTTGGAAAAAAATTCTTATGAGGGAAGAGCCATTTTGTTTTTTCTTATAGATCACATGAACTACAAAGTTGTGATTCTCCTTTATATCTTTAATTATCACCAAAGTTCAATGTCACTCCCTTATTTTGATTACAAATTAAAATGGATCTTATTGAGTTTCCATTAGTACACAACCATAACAATAACAAATCACTACATCCTCATAGTAACAAGGATGATAATGGGAACAATTAGGTATATGAAAAAGAGAATAAAAAAGAGGATAGTATTTTGTATCCACCATATATGGAATTTCATATCCTTTATTTTTATGGACAACTTTGACATCCACTCACACACTTTTATGATGTCTACAAACTCGTATATTTAGTTATCTATCAAGATGTCGTTAATAATCTCTTGACTATTTCTTCCATAGATAATTTCTATAGTATTAGAAGTAGAATTCCTACAAGAGAGAATGAGCATATTCACCACACCAACACTACAAGTTGCATGCCTACCTTTCAAAATGAGCATTGTATTGGATGCTTCACCACGCCAAAATCCTTAGTGGTTGACATAATTTTAGAACCAATTATCAACATCATTGATATTGAAACTAGCCTAGATCCATCTTAGACGTAGATCTATTAAGCACTAAGAGGTGTTAGGACTAATTAATCCTCCATTTTACCACATAATATATGTGTACATTTTTTTAGCTTATGAGGTATTCATCACTTCACTAGTTCATGGGGAATACATATAGGGGCCAATTACCACTCATTGCTCTTATTTGTATGAGTTTAGGAGTTCCAGGGATCAATTCCTATAATTTAGGAACCCACTCTAAGTGCCACCGGCAGTTGACTCTAGTAGGCATTAGTTATGTTGAATTATGCTCTAATTCCAATCAGTTAGATTATTGTCAGTCATCCTAGCGCTATTTTCCATTATTTATGGGAGGTAGGGTTCCTTTTCTCACCTACCTACATCAATTAACTAGTTGTGAACTTTTTTAGTGATCCAGAGTTGCATTAGTGAGCTATAGTGGTGATTTTCCCACACTGAGTTAGCTCTGGAGTCAGTCCAGGTTGGTAGATTCGAATCCTATCTTAGGCATTTGAATTATCCTATTTATATTACCATTGAATTATATATTTCATACTGATTAATAGATTTAATTTTATTCTTCAATTATTGGTCTCATGTGTATTTAATCTACCATGCATTATCGATCAGTATCTACTAAATTCTTCTCTCTCCTTTTCAACCTTCTTTGCTAATTGAAATCATGCAGGACTGAAGATCCTATACTTAATTAATTTTAACATGGTATCATCATAAGGTATTCAGGACAACAACAAACCTCAGAAACTTCCATTGATGCACCATAAACAATTAGGTTCCACATAAATCCTAGAATTATTGAATTGCTCCCTCTAGATTTTGTCTAGAGAAGTCTATCCACATGTGAATCACCTAGATAAAGTGGACATGTCGAATTGGAGAGTGTTTTATCTTGTTTGATAGAGAAATGAAGTGTTTTGCATTGTTTTTGAAGGTACATTCAAAGATAATTTCAAGAATTTGTTGTTCTTGAAGCTGCGAAATGGAGAATTCAACAACTTTAACTCTCAGAATCCTTACACCCTTCAATTACCTTGACTAGAGGGAATATATGCAGATTGTTTTGTGCAACAAGGGTCTGTACATGGTCACCTGCATTGTAATACTCCAAAAATTCGTAAAAATTTAAAAATTTTCCTATAACAATAAATGTTTACAATTGTCACATAAGAGGGACATTTAACTGTTAACAGCTAACATATTAAGGTCTTAACTAGAACTAACTCATTCCTTATTAAATTTTGTATTTGCATACTTAATTATTTGCTTTTATAAATCAGTATTAAAATTTGATTTAGCAGGTGATAATTTGAAGTAACATGAGCTGAAATATCTATTTCTTACTATGTACTAAAGTTTGTTTTACTGTTTGTAAACATGAAGGAATTTCAGTTCATGTCCAAGGCTTACTTAAATTTTTAGCTAATGCAGTGAAGTGATGCTTCTATTACAGGTCTTTTTACAAGTAAGATGTTTTGTAACCAGTTTCTAGATCGAGATTAATTATCTCAACTAGAATAAATAAAAATTCTAGTATATTTGTTTAATTTACAGCTTTGATCAAAATAAAGGAGGTATCGTCGAAACTGTATATTTACTTTTGATTTAATTTCTTGTAAGCGTAAGTATTTGGAAAATATGAACATAAATCCAGATGTTCTTCTACTTAGCTTCGATTATAAATTGTTCATCAAACTTTCATTTATTTATTATCATATTAGGTTCTATATACAATTCTAGAGAAAGATAAATTTGTATACCAGGTCATTTGATACCTTATTACTTGTTACCATGGTAGTTCATATGTATTTGTCTCAATCATGCATTCTCTTGTTATAAAAACCAGTAAAAACTAAGTCTAGAGAAATGTCATGTAAAACATAGAAACTAACGAGTTTCAAAAAAAGTAAATACAATTTCCATTTGAGTAAACAAGAAGTAAAAACCTTACTTTGTTATATAAGTAGTATAACTGCTTTGGTTTTAAGGGTTAAAGAGTTCATTGCTTAATGAACCTAACTACTCCCAAACTCTTGCATGGTTTAAATTTCATTAAGAGATGTTATATGATAAGATTTACTATCCTATTTTTGCAATTTTAAATTATAAAAACTTTACCCATGAACTATGCTAAGCATTTTCTATACTCGAAATCTTACTTGTAAACTTTTTAACTAAGGTTCTAACCTATGTTACGATTAGTCTTTCTACATAGTCTTATTACTTGTCATAAGGATGTTTGTATCCATAACAAACAAGGTTAAGAGTCTTTTTCCACATACAGCTATCATTTACATGATCTTCATTCTATAACTAAAATTCTTATTTGAACGAGGGTTATATCTATCATACCTTTTTAATTTACGTTATGCATCATATGGAAATTAAGATATCAATTGATTTTTGAAAGGGTTTATAACCAAGGGTTATGAAAAATCTTTTTGTTTTACAGGATGCTCCAAGTCTCTCAAAACTATAGAGCAAGACCCATAATTCCAAAACATATTGATCTCCACGTGCTCGATGATTATAGGATAGGGTTTTGACTTTTGTAAGTTTACTATAAATGTCTTCAAAACCCTAAAATTCGGTGATTAACCTAACTTTTTACTGCTGTGGAGGGAGAGTCGCAAGCTTACAGCCTTGTGGCCATTGATGCCTTTCTCTGCAACTCTACTGAGCAATCAACAGTAATCTGTTATGCTTGTAGCAGTATGAACTTAGCTTAAATCAGCTACACTAGTTTAGAAATTAAACACTTTTCACTCAAAAGAAAAACTTCTGCTAGTCCCCTCCATTGAATTTCTTGTGCACTAAATTCGCTCAGAATTTTCACAAGTAAAGAATGAGTAGCCTCAGTTGAATTCAATGGGAATTTTTATCAGCGTGCCTAAGTCTTTTGGGTCAATTTTCACTTAATGAGCCACCTGCTCTTGTTCCACATTCTTGGGGAACATTACCACAAAAATAGGGAAGTTTCCTCCTTCAACAACTAGAAGTAGTTTGAGGATGCTGCCAAGCGTCAATATTCTCTCAACCATGTTGGCAAGGGGTTTTGGGGTAAGTGAGTTGCACAGTGTTGCGACAACTGCACAAGCTCATGCGGTACCGCGCAAGGGTAGATCGGTACGATAAGCGGAAGAATAAACGCTTTTTGAATATTTTATGTATATTTTGACCAAGTTTTGTTGCAATAGGTCAGTAGTTGTTAGGAGTTAGTTAGTAGTGGACCCTCAATGTAAAGGTTTAAGCCTATTTATAGATATATTTTGAGGAGATCTGGGGGACGATAGTGCGCGATTATATGGGATAAGATCTGGTGCGATCTGTTTTATGGAGAATTTTCTGTCTTAACTGTGATTTTATCTGGGTTTCTTCCTGATGTATGTAGTCTCTAGTTTTGGAGAAGAATTGTGTAATGTGGTACATTTGCGCAACTTTAATATGATGTGATGAGTATGGCTCAATTCTTATCTATTGTTATAGATCTATTATGATGCTGTCACTTTTTTTGTTAAAATGGCATAATATAGATGTGATTTAGTCTCTTTCTGCTATATTGATACGATCTGTTGCTTTTATGTCGATGCAATCTGTGTTTCTATAACTGTTTGATGTGTTGTGAGTAATGATGTTCCCTTAATAATGCTATGATATTGTGATATTGTTTGAGGATGTGATGATTGCATAAGTTATGGTGTCCCTCCATCGGATCCCCATATCCTCCTTTTCCTCTATCAGAAACTCGGTTTCGACAGCTCTCCCTTGAATGCCTCGGCTGAGGCCTCGTCTGCTCTGCAGATGTTGCTGGGTAGGGTAAAACCTATTTGGGCTGGTGCTCAGGGAGGTTGCGCTGGAGGGCGTCGATAGAGTGGGAACCCCTGTCTATGGAGATTTGTTGGTGGGTTTCACCAACAAATGGTTTCGTTGCCGGGACTGAGTTGCAAATAAGAGGGGGATATGTTCTGGCATCTGACTCGATCAAAGATCAAGGGATGGTATGATCTGAAGTTGCAGGAGTTTTCTAAAGCTGAAAACCAAAATCCTAAGCTATCGACGAGCCACTGGTTGGATAGATATATCCACTACGATCCCCATGAATGGTTCTTTTGTGAATTCCTTGTACTCTTGCATGAATGGTTGGAAATTTTGCTAAGAAGAAGACAAACTTTCAAGGAGGAGAGGCAACATCCTAGACCCCAGAATTGATCTAGGAGATGCAAGAAACCAACAACAATGCATCATGGGTAGTCAAGGTATGGTTGGATAGTATCTTAGAAGGATACATCACTGATTTTTTCGTTGATACCAATAAATTTTTTAGTGAAGTAGAAAGGGAGTTTTTTAGTGGACCACGGGGAATATTCTTATTTTCACTACACTTGTCGATTAAGAAACTAGTTTGTGAAAAGGGTATCCTAAAGATGGACCAAGAGTAGACGAACTCTGATGTGCGGGGGATTTAGGCACTACGACAGAAAGGGGGGAAATACATAAGGAAGTAAGGGGTAGATGGGCATGATTTCTAATGAGAATGTAAAGGTCTCCAAAGAAACAAGTGGTGGTACAAGGGGAGGAGCAAGGTTTCAAGAAAAGAGGCAGAGGAAAGGAGAAGGTCCTGCTGAAGTCGAAGTGCGATACCGTGAAGAACAACCACACTGGACGAAGTGACCTTTTTGTGATGACGAGGACATACACACCCAGGATATTCCTAGAAGAACGACATGATCGAACCCCAATAGTAATGTGTCTACTCCTTTGCACACTATTCCACCACAAGGAAGGAAAGCGCATTCTACATCGACTTTCCTGACATGTCAGCAACAGTCTAGTAATAGAGCACCAACAAGAGGAAGAAGGTACAAAATGGAAGAAGATGAAATGAAGTTGTTGGTATTCAATGGAAATGGCACTGACGATCTAGAGTAGTATTGGTTCTTATGTGAAGCGATCTGGAATGCTCGACAAACTATCGATGATGATGTCAAGAAAAGTCATCTAGCCACTACTCTGAGGGGCTGCGCATTGGAATGGTTTATGAGATTCACGTGGGTGCCTCAAGGAGGTACTGCAAAAACATTAGAAGAGATCAGAATAGGGCTATTTGAGGAATTTAAGAAGCCAAAATATGAAGCTCAATACATTACTGAATTGAAAGAGATCAAACAATTTCCCAATGAAATGATTTGGGATTTTGATCAGCGATTTAAGACATTGATGGCTCAGGTCATTTTTCAGATGAGTGACGTTCAGCATAAAGAATGGTTTATCGTGGTGCTTGTCCCTCATATCCGACAATCATTAATGCAACAAAAGATTGTGACACAAAGCGAGGATCTGGAGACTGCGATGAAATTGGAGGCATCACCAGTGGGGGAAACAACCGTTGGAATGAATCATATTTAGGCGCAGTTGGCCAATTTGACGCTGCAATTGCAAGACATCAAAAAGGACAAGGAAGATCACGAAGATATTTGGTGCACTCGTTGCCATCCAGGCGGACATACCAAGGATACCTGCCCAACGTTTCATAATTATTTGCTATCAGGAGTCCCCAATCTATTGAGTGGGGCTGGTGCACCATGGTGTTGCATCTGTCAGGTCTATGGGCATCGACATGAGAACTATGATTACATGCAGAAGATGGTTACCAAAGTAGAAAGTTTGTACTGTATATTTTGTTAGTCAGTTGGACACGAAGACAAAAACTTCCACGCTTATGATTTGCTCCAGGAAAGGATGTACGATTCATACTTTGTGAAAGGGGAGGACCCCTAGACAATGCAAGAATAGCCGCAAGTAGTAAAACCAGTAGTACAGGTACCATATACACCACCACCTTCATTGCAGTTTGTCCTTGCGCAACCACAGCAACAGTTTATAGCGTAGTTGCAGTTCGCACCACAGCTGCAAATGGTGGTACAACCATGGTATAACCAGGCACCATGACTACAGTATAATTAGCCACAATATGTTCAAGCAGCACACTATGTCCAGCAGCAACCTAAACCACCATAGCAACAAATGGCCCAACCGCAGTTTCAGTAAGGAGGAGTCCGAGGAAGATTCTGCAGAGGGTTTAGAGGTCAAGGAGGAGGATTTTCCAATGATACACCTGCAGGGTATTTGGATATTACCAAAGGGAGTGCCTTCATGTGCAGTGTACATACTGTGCATCCAATGATAATAATGTTGAAAGTTTCCCTCAGTTGATTGCAAAGTGGTAGGCAGGAAAAATTCCTCAGTTACAGAATGTGCAGAATCAGAATCATCCTGCATTCCAAGTACAGAACCAGTCGATAATGCAGAACCAGGTCCCACCGTAGACTCAGACTCAGAACCTACCTCAGACACAAAACCAACCAATGAATCAACCATTGAATCAGAACCTACCTTTGAACCAGGGATCGACAGTTGCCACTATTCAGGCCGAGCCGTGGATGAAGGATGTCGATCTTGGGATTGCCACTCACGCTAGTGCGACAATTGGAGATGATGGACCACGGCTATAAGTTCGGCTCGCTGGTAAGAAGAAGGTTGCATTTGATATTGCGACAGAGAGAGATACCTTATTTGATGCAAAGAATGTAATCGGCACATATCCGGGTAAGTTACCAATTATTGATATGCCTTCCACTTTCGACCCCTTAGAATCAAGACCATCACGACAGCATGGTGCCCTGCACAAGTTTTTTGAGAGTTGTCTATCATTGGTGAGGGACTTAGATGCCCTTGTTGATATTGAGACATTACTGCACCTCCCGGACAAGACAGTGAAGGAGTCTGCTATGAATTCTTTGCAAAAAAGGAATACCGGCAAGGAGATGAGGATGAATATCTAGATTGGAGATTATGAGGTTGAATCGGTCATTTTGGACCTTAGATCATATGTAAACATCCTAACAAAGAAAACCTGGCAATTGATGGGAAATCCAACATTGGGATGGTCGCTGGTATAGCTGCGTTTAGCCAACCAGGCAAAGGTTCAACCCATTGGTCGTGTTTCTAACTTGGTTGTCGACATTGAAGGTATGAAAACATGTGCTGACTTTGATGTGATAGAAGTTGTAGGAGATGTTGGTTCCTACCCCGCGCTACTAGGAATTGGATGGGGTAATGATAGCATGGCATTTATCAACTTCAAAAAATGTGTTATGAGATTTGAAAACTAGGATGTTAGGCTCATTGCTCCTATGGACCCTCAGGAAGGATGACGATATATCGAACATGTAAAGGATGAAGTTGAGAGAAGTTGGGATCATGCTTATAACATATCTGAGGACTATATCCATTCTACTATTGATGGAAAAATTGGATGGCGAAGCGCAAGTTTCACGTCCTCTGATTCCGAAGATGCTCTAGAAAATTGGCAGAATCGATTGCATGAAATATCATTCAGAAAATGCGGGTTGATTACACAGTCTCTTCGACATGTTGCGACTCAAATAGTCGAGTTGCCTATTTATGAAGGACTACCGAGGCTATCAAATTTCTTCCAGGTATTTGAAAAGAAGGTGTTTTAACCGCAAAGGATACTGGCTCTTGATGTAGCACTGAAGGCTACTCCGGCTCGATGGTGGGCGACACACAAACGGATCATCCATGATTAGGAGCAGTGCTGCAGATTGATGATGGTCCATGTTATAACTAGATCTTGTTCTTATTTTATCTGTTCCTTTTGTCCTAATTTTCAACCGTTGGTTTAAAATTATTTTACATTTTACGTTGATTTTAAGAACTTTTGACAATCAATAATTTTTGTTGGATTTAATGCTTTTAATGGTGAATTATTTCATTAATTTAGTTTTAAGGTTTGTATTTTGGGATTATTAGTTAATATGTATATCTTTAAGCTTTCAAATACTTACAATAAAAGTTTATTCCAAGTTTGTTTTATAATGCAACCCTCATTTTTTAGTCTTTTGTCAAATATTTTCATGAGGAGATTCCTGTAACAACTCTGTTTTTCCTGTTTTTGTCCTTATCATTGGGAGTCGATTACGAGGTGATGGAAATGAATTCTGGAAAACCAAAAGAGTTTTTTTTCCACAACGGACCCTTTCACAAAAACCTTTCTCATTTTTGTAACAGATATTATCGTTTGAGATATTCGAATTCATCTTTGTGGCCTATTTTCAGGGTTTGAATTATTTAATAATTTCTTGTTTTAGTCACACATTTCCAGCACATATTCCGATCAATTGAAGGGGTATTTTTAAAAGCCAAGAGAGGTTTTTGTTCATAACATAATCATTTAAAAACACCTCTCTCATTTTTTTCACAGGTGTCTAGGATCGAGAGATATGAAGGAGTCTTTGAGACCCAAATGTTCAGAAATTCGTCAAATTTCCCCAAATTCGATTTGTTATTTTTGGGTTAATTGTCTTTAAAGATTTTGAGTTATCATGTAAATAATTGATGTAACTATTTCAAACATATAGTTTTGTGGTGGTATTTTTCACTCAAGTAGAGGCTTTTGGAGCTTTTATTTCTCAAGCTAGCATTTATAACTCTTATGTAAGTGGATGATTGTTATTGATTATATATAAACTAATTAGCCCTTTTACCTGTCATGCTTTTTCATTTCTGTTCTAGTTGATTGCTTAGTCTACAATTTCATTTCCTGTTTAAAGGTTTATTCATGTAAATGCTTGTAGCCTGTGGGTGGAATTATTATTTCCTCTGTAATGTTTATGGCTTATTGGGATGTGTTTGATCCCCAGTTTATCAAATTTGCATGATTCAGTTCTGTATTAGCTTGTGGATGTTTATTTCCTTCTTGATGATGAATTTTTTTAAAACCAAAACCATAGACCAAAACCCTAAAAACTATTTTATTTAATTTTACTTTTGAGATTATGTTGGCTTGTTCTTTATTAGTCTGAGAACAATTTTCGGCACTAACATCTTTGGCACCGTTGCTGGGGACAAAGCTGAAGTATATCTTCCCTGGGATATCAATATTCATCTCATTTTGAGAGGTGAACAAAGTCAAAAAAATCTTTTAGACTACAAATTTTCACTGACAACTCCACGATTAAAGATTCCACTGTAAGGAGAATTTTGTTGACAAAAAAATGAAGAAGCCAAATGGAAAGACTGGGTATCAGCTTGTTACTTTCCTCCATGAGGTTTTGTTCTTATTCATCAGTTCTTTCCTGTCTTTTCCATTGCATGTCAAAAGAATTATTTTTTGTTTTGTCTATTATGATGATCATAAAGCTTCAAGTTCATATCCCTATTTGGAAGAAGAAAGACTTCCTTCTTCTTGTTTTATTGATGTTGATCATATTCCTTCATTTGAAATACATGTGCAACATGATATACATATACCCATATCTCTTGAACCTAATTATTCTAGTCATCTTGTAGAGAATAAAGGTGATCTATTACCTTCTACCATCATTGCTGAAACTTGCGAACAACTTGTTGAACCTCATTTTCAACTCACAGATTTTTAGTCTAGACTCAGACAAAATATGTTTAAACCTCTTAGGATACCATCTCTCTTACATCCTTACCCTTCCTACTTTGTTGAATATCTTCCCCATTTTACTGGAAAAGACCATATTATAGCAGAGAAGCATTTAGGATCTTTTCATAATTTCATTGATAATTTTGAAATCATGAATGAGGATGTTGTCATGAGGTTATTTTCGAAATCCTTTGCTAGAGATGTTGGGTTTTGGCTCCGAAATTTAAAAGCTGATTCAATTGGATCATGGGAAGAGTTACATGATGTCTTTTTGAAGTATTGGGGTAAGAATAAATCTTATGATCAATTTCTTTCCGAATTTTATAGTTTGAAAAGGGATAATGATGAGCCAATTACTAAATTTAATTGGAGGTTTCAAAGTTTTTATATCAGTATGCCTATGAAGATCAGACCTTCAGAAAAATGTGCTATGGTATATTATGTTATGGCTCAACATTTAGATCCTGTCTTTTTCCTCTTAGAAAGGAAATCATCATCTTTAAGACAATTGTTTGAGGATGCAAAAGGAGTGGAGGAGAAAATACGAGCTTGCAAAATGCTTCGAGATCAGGTTCATGTTGAAGATATACAGGCTTATGAACAGGAAGAAGAACGTAGGTATCATTCATATTTAAGACATTTTTCTTCATCATTTTTAGATTTTCATATGAACAAGGATATAAATGACGCTTGTGTTGATTCTTCATATCGGTTTGCTGACTTTTTCGATGATAATATACTTTCAGTGGATTATAGTAGAAATTTCCTAGTTCCTGCTATGAGATTATCATGTTATGAAGAAGACGTTGTTGCTCTTCAACCTCTTACTATTGATATAAGAAATAAGCCACCATTCTTGACTTATGGTCACTTTCAGAATTTTATTTGTTCAAGTTTTGATCAAGGGTTTTATTTAAAGGTCGAGAAATAGTTTGAAGAGCCCCTGGTTTCCATTCTTGAGCCAAAGTTTAAAAAGACAGCAATGGAGGGGAAGAGAATGCTTCACTTTATGATGAATATAATGAAGACATTGAAGTTTTAAATCATAAATTTCATGATCCCATGGCTTCTTGGATGGAGTTGTATTTTTCAAGGGTTTCTAATGCTCCAACTTTTGGCATACTTCCTATTTCCAGTCATAAGTATCAGCTTCCTACAAACTCTTTATTGCATTTATCACATCTTTTGTGGGTTTTCTCAAATAGTAGCATGCATGGAATTATGATTCTTAGTCAAATAGTTTCTTGGCTTAACTGGAAGTATGATTACACTTGATTGGGTTGTTTCCTTCGATTAGAAGTAGGAGTAAATAGCAGAATAAGCTTGCTATACGAGAATGTAGATTCTTTTCAGTATGCTGGTTTGTAGCGGTATTTTGTCATTTCAGAGGTATGTGTTCAGAGTTTGAGAAATTTGCAGAGATTTAGTAAATGACTCCATCACCCAATGAATAAGGCACAAGGTCTACATGTTCTTGAAGCCTCACAAGGAGGACTTCATCCCGCAGCAAGAGCCATATGTTATAACTAGATCTTGTTCTTAGTTTATCTGTTCTTTTTGTCCTAATTTTCAACCATTGGTTTAAAGAGATTTTACATTTTATGTTGATTTTAAGAACTTTTGACAATTAGTAATTTTTGTTAGATTTAATGCTTTTAAGGGTTGAATTATTTCATTAATTTAGTTTTAAGGTTTGTATTTTGGGCTTATTAGTTAATATTTATATCTTTAATATTTCAAAAACTTATAATAAAAGTTAATTCCAAGTTTTTTTTATAATGTAACCCTCATTTTTGAGTCCTTTGTCAAATATTTTCATAAGGAGATTCCTATAGCAGCTCTGTTTTTCCTGTTTTCATCATTATCATTGGGAGCATATTACATAGTGATGGAAATGAATTATGGAAAACCAAAATATTTTTTTGTCCAAAATAGACCTATGCACAAAAACCTCTCTCAGTTTTGCAACATCTATTATCGTTTGAGACATTCGAATTCATCTTTATGGCCTATTTTTCAGGGTTTGAATTATTTAATAATTTTCTGTTTTAGTCACACATTTCCAGCACATATTCCGATCAATTGAAGGTGAATTTTTAAAACCCAAGAGAGGTTTTTGTTCGTAACATACTCATTTAGAAATATATCACTCATTTTTTGCACAGGTGTCCAGGATTGAGAGATATGAAGGCGTCTTTGAGACCCAAATTTTCAGAAATTCGCCAAATTTCCCCAAATTCGATTTGTTATTTTTGGGTTAATTGTCTTTAAATATTTTGAGTTATCATGTAACTAATTGATGCAACTATTTCAAATTTAGAACTAGAAGGTATTTATGGAACTAATTTACCTTTGTAATGATAAAAGGAAGACAAACATACAGTTTTGTGGTGGGAATTTTCACTCAAGGAGAGGCTTTTGGAGCTTTGATTTCTCAAGCTAGAATTATAACTCTTATGTAAATGGATGATTGTTATTGATTATATATAAACTAATAAGCCCTTTTACCTATCATGCTTTTTCATTTCTGATCTGGTTGATTGCTCAGTCTACAATTTCATTTCCTATTTAAAGGTTTATTCATGTAAATGCTTGTAGCCTGTGGGTGGAATTAGTATTTCATGTGTATTGTTTATGGCTTGTTGGGATGTGTTTGATCCCCAGTTTATCCAATTTACATGATTTAGTTCTGTATTAGCTTGTGGATGTTTATTTCCTCCTTGATGATGAAGTTTTTTAAAACCAAAACCATAGACCAAAACCCTAAAACCTATTTTATTTAATTTTACTTTTGAGATTGTGTTGGCTTGTTCTTTAGTAGTCTGAGAACAATTTCTGGCACTAACATTAATCTTTGGTGATGTAGAGGTCTATCATGCTGGGAGAAATGACGGATGAAATGACCCCACCATTCATTTGATCGAGTGTCGAACGTTATGGACATTGCGCCCGAGAGATGAGTGGGTTCACGGTTTTGTTCATACTCTAAAAGAGATGCCAAGATCTTGGTATGTGGTAGTAGAATTGTGCAGAGCCATTACCACTTGGGAGGAGTTGTCGGTTTTCTTTGTGCAAACTTTTAGTTTCCGAGACGCCAACCCCAAGGTATGTAACGATTTACACATTATCCATGACATAGTACTAAAATTCATCCCTGTTGCATACCCCGTTGATCCACATGCAAATTGCTCCATCCAATCCATGATGACATGCTACAACTTGTCCGGGGAACCTGAAGATGATGACGAGCTGCAGAATGTTAATATCCTAGAGTCTGAAGGAATCCATGATGTCCTAGTTCCTGACGTACCAACGGACTCAATGAATCAGTCACAAAGGATCCAAAAAGTTAACATTGGGTCGACAGAGAATCTGAAATTTGCTAATGTCGGAGACTATTGGGGTGAAGAGATTATGGACAAAATCATAGATCTACTGCATGAATTCTAGGACCTTTTCCCAACACGATTTTCAGAGATGAAGGGAATACTCGGGGACTTGGGGGAAATGAATATTCCACTCAAACCAGATGAAAAACCAGTACGCCAGAGACCATATAGACTAAACCCACGATACAAGGATTGCATGAAAGCTGAGATCGATAGGATGCTCATTGTTGGGATCATCGAACCTGTAGAAGAATCAGAGTGGATAATCCCGATGGTGGTCCAAGACAAGAAAACCAGTGAAATCCACATTTGTGTCGATTTGAGAAAGTTGAATGATGCATGTGTACACGATCCATTCCCAACCCCTTTTACAGATGAAGTCCTGGAAGGTGTAGGCGGCTAGGAGATATATTCCTTCACATATGGCTTTTTAGGATACTACTAGATCCGGATTGCAAAGGAGGATCGCCATAAGACTATGAGTGGGGCTGTTTCCAATATACCGTCATGCCATTTGGGCTGAAGAATGCACCCATTGTATTCTCCAGCGTATTTGTCGCTGTATATAAATATTTTATTCAAAAATTCCTGCAGGTATATATGGATGACTGGACCATCTATGGCCTGATTAGAGACCATCTAGACAATATGGGATTGATGTTGGAACGGTGTAGACAACATCAGATTGCATTGAATTCAAAAAAATGTATTTTCTGTGCACCTGTTGAAGCCCCAACTATGTATGTGGCTGATTAGGGTGTTCAAGGTTTACAACACAGAGAAAACCTATCCAAATTCTTCAAATAATCCCACACAGGTATTGTTCTATCCTTGAGATGTTTGGTATGGTAATCCCCCACCGATACTTATGTAGCCTCCGCTGGCTAATGGATGGATTTGATCCACAAGGGGATCTATTTTCCAAAATGGAAAACAAAGAGTTGAGAAATAGAAAAGGCAACTTAAACCTAACTAGGAAAAAGAAACTAATCTATATCTAAACTACTTCAAAAGGTGTTGGATGATTGACACATTGTCTTGAGTTGTGTGTATAATAGACAATTCATCACATTGACAGAAATGTAAATAGAATGAAACTGTACTTACTGAGATTACAAATTGTTTAATTAAAATTAAATAACAATAAATTAGAGTTAAACCATTCAAGATAACCTGCAGGTTATCAAGTTAGTTGAAAAACCAACTTATAAGTTATAAAACTCTTACTGCTGAAGCATTTGCAGAAATAGATAAAGACAGTTCATAAAAGAAATTTCATGAAGTTTTATCAATGTATTAATAATTAACAGAGATAAATCATAGTTAAATTAACACATTAACCAATTTCAAATGAACCACAGTACTATCTGATCATTTGGAATAAGAAAACTGAAACTGTTAAAGAAATTTGATAGATCAAGTACAAAAGATAAAAATTGCAACACTGTATTATATTCAAAATTCTCTGTAACAAATTACATAAAAGACCTTAGCAAAAGCTGAAGTGTTTTTCGATCTCTTGTATCAGTCTCCCTCCCAAAAGTCAAAATTTCAAGAGCCCTTGATCCCTCGAAGATCATTTACTTAAATAAATATTACAAACAATAGAATTTCCCCCTAAAGGGGATCCAAAAACTAAATAAGGCTAATATCCTAGGAAATATTTTCAGACTCTCCAAATTCACAGCAGCTCCTCGATATCAAGATAAGTGGCTGATTCTATGCCTAATTGAGCATTACATTTATAATCCTCAACCTCATTCTTAGCAAACTTATGCCAAATTTGGATGTAGACATGGATCTTGCCTTGCACTGTGAATGGCTATTTGATTAACTGCTCCATATCATGTATGCTGATGTGGTCCAATTCCTTGATTTCTCTCCTTCTGGTCATCCCTTCGTTTCTCAACCTGCTCGATCATCAGTCCAAGTGGAAATGCCTTCTCAATAAGCGCCATGTTAGGAAAGGATAAGTCAATCATGATATGATCAACTGCATACCATCTTCTGCCACATATAGCCTGGGCTTTCTTTATGGCATTGACCACTGTATCATCCAATTCTTACCATGCTCTCAGAATAGTTCTGGCTCTTTTAAACTAAAAAGGGGTGAGAAGAGTGATATTATCAGGCCTCTCCTTCATGTACCTCTACCAATAAATGACATCATCATAAGCTTTTGAGGTATGCTATCTTTTCTCAATCAGGTCCTCCAAAACTGTAAACATCTTGTCAAACATAGTATTAGTTTCAAAAATATCAACAAGAGTTCCAAAAAACTCACATACCAAATCAAAATTTTCCCTGTTAGTTCTGATAGCAAGCTCCTTAAACTCTTCTTGGGAAACCCTAGAAAACAAAGATGAAGCTGCACTTGCAGTTGCATCTTCATTTTGTCTCTCTAATACTGCAACCTTTTGAACCAAAGTAGCATTATCATTCTTTTCTTTCTGCAACTCTTCACTGAGAGCAACATTCTTCAGTTGGAGTTCATCCTATTTGTCCTCATGTTGTTTCTTGAGTTTCTCTAGTGCTTCTTTCAAACTGATAATTTCTTCCTTTTGCTTATTAAACTCTCTATTTAGAGAGTTGACAACATCCATATTGGCACCCATGAACGCTCCTAGAACAGAAGTTGCATCTGTAGCATAAGCTTGTGGATCACTCGATTTCGGTGTCCATAAAAATTCATTCACCATTGACATATCCATATCGTTATGATCTATGCCCCTCTTCTTGCCCCATCTTACCATAGATTTCTCAGCTTTACTATATCAATATTCACCCAAAGATACCACAAAGTATTCATTAAAATCATCTCTGACCTCATCAATAGGAGGTATGCTTAGGCCTGTGGATATCAAAGATGAAGTCTGAGTTGTGGTTTTAGAGGGAATAGGGATAGTGATATGAGAGGTGGAAGGGAAGGAAGTAACATTCTGAGCAAGAGTCACTTCAGGAGCTAAAGAAATGTCCTGAACAGAAGATTCCACAGAAGGAAATTGCATAGTAGTAGCTTTAAGAAACGATGGTGGTGTTACTATTGCAATTTTCTCAGACATAGGGGATGAAACTGAACTAATTGAAGGAATATGCAAAGGGATTTTGAAAAATGGAGTCTCAATAGATGAGGGAATAGGTTCAAACCTAGGAGCAGGTGTGATTGACTTAGGTAGACAAGTGGAATTATGGTAGAACTCTGTCATAAAAGGTGTCACAATAGAACCATCAGAAAATGATGACAAATCTATTATTGAAGAACGAAGTATTGCGGAAGAAGAGGGAGAAAACTGACATAAAGGTTGAGATTGAGGGATAGAGGATGAAGGATTAGCATTACTACCATTGGTGATATTTTGAAAATCATTATCAGTCTCAACAGTAATAGGCATAGGAGAAATTATGTCCTCCTCCTCCGAATGAGTCAAGTCAATGGTAGAGGCAAGAGTAGATGAGATTAATGATTGTATCCATTTGAGAGGCTCTCGTTCGATCTATGATAATATAGATTGAATATTATCATTCACAATAGTCACTTGAGCATCTTCACTTGGGTGCGAGGTTGCAATTTCCTGAGTATTTAGCACTGAAGTCAATTTGTTCAGCCTCTGCTTTATCTACTCTGAAGTATGTAAATAATCTCTAACCTCCTATTCCACAAATACCTGGGGATTTTATCCCATGGGAGCTTTTCGTTTATCTAAGTCTGAGTTGGTTCCCACAGATGGATTTTTGGATGCCAAAACTTCTTTTGTTGCAGCTCGGGCTTCTTTTTCTTCCCTGTCTTTTGCTATCCTTTCCAAGATGTCCAACTCCATAGATATGTAATGTTTTAACCTGTCTCTGATATCCTTCTGATACTTCAGGATATGGCTTTGTTCTTCTTTTCTCTTAGCCCTTACCATAAATTCAGAAAGTGTATCTACTCCCTGATAAATGAAATCATCCAGAGTTTCTTCATGAACATAACCTGTTTTGAAATGATTCTGCCTCAGGTGTAAATCAACAATCCCTTTAGGGTCATGTTGTCTTTTGCTTGCAAAACCAAGTTTAAGTGACATGATATGGTCACTCAGCTCCGATGCCCAAGTAGAAGAGGGAATGCTCAAAGATCCAAGTGTAATAGGAAACCTGGGCCAAATGTTTCTCTTTGGTGCAACACATTTCTTGTAGATTCCCTCTGTAACTGTCTGAAATGAGATCTCTTACAACACGAACCTATCTGGAACAACCTTAGGCAACATGTGAGCTGTATTTCTGCCATAAACCCTGATGTAGGTGAAATATTCACCCACATACTAGTCTCCCATAGTGGCTATGAGAGATTTTTATTCCGGTGAGAATGCAGGGGCTTCTTTATTGAAAATCAGAAAATACACCCTGCCAAGAAAAATTTCACATATATCATAGAACCGAGTCACATAGTTACTATCCCAGAGTTTAGAATGGTAAATATGTACAGGAGGGGTCGTCAATTCCCAACTCCATCCCAAATTAGGGTAACGGAAATCAACACAGAAGATGTCTACAATGAAGGTAGGGAGATAAAAATTGGTCTTTTTCTTAGCAGTCGCTTTCTGGAACTCTTGAATAGCGTTTTTAAGTTCTAGTGATAGAATTGAGGCCCAAGGGAAATATTCACCCGTGATAATAATGTGGTGAGCTATGGGAACCCATTCCTCTTTGAAGAAAGAACAATTGGGAAGGCCATAAATCCTACACAACATGGATGTTAACAAGGAGTAAGGCTCTTTGAACCACTTGACAGGGTATAATTCATATTTCCTCTTGGAAAATTTGTGGGGTTTCGTCATCCACGATTTAAGCATCTAGTCGAAATTGAATTTGGATTTGGCAGTATTAACAAAATATGCATCTAGGAGCTGGGTATAAGGTTTAAGAGCATAAACCCTGACAAAGTTTTTTGAGCGGAAATTGGCTAGCTAAGACCCGGTACTGGTATTGAAAGAACAATCTTTCACATTGGCGTGGTCAATAATCCATCCCATAGCATCGTTATAAGGTAGGATGGTTGGTCTGGAAGCAATCATATGCAAGCTAGAATCTCTAATTCTCTCATAAACCATTTGGTCACTCTGGAAATCTGAGAGGTCATTGTTATCAAAAATTGAGTAAACCCTGGACCAGTCTAAATGATAAGTTTCAGTGACACGGCTGCTAGTATTAGAAAAGACACCGAAGTTCGGGTCTTTGGTGAACATATCCTTCTGGAGGTTTTTACTCCTGGTAATTCTGGGGGTTTTGGATGTCGCCATGTGTTGTTTTTGAATATTTATACCAGAAGTTAAAACTGAATTATACAGTAAGCACAGTAATCAATTCAAAATGCAAGACAACAACCTGGTAACCAACCTGAAATTGCAATAATCACTATTGGAGTCGCATGGTAAAATATGGAAGTAAAAATCACACAGTAGAGTGAATTACAGCAATAAAAATAGTGAAAAATCATAAATCAAAACTATCATATTTATAATTCCTAAGAAATAATACAGACCATCATATGAGGGTAAAAGAAAAAGAACAGTCAGAATCAGCTTTGCGGGATGCAGGATCAAAAAAAAAATTATAAGTTTATTAATTGTTCCGCAACCCGCATTCCGTAACTTGCGGGATGCGAGTACACAAAATAGCAAAAATTTATTCAATTAGTTGCAGACCCCACCTTCCGCATCTTGCGGGATGCAAGATGCGGAAATACACAAACCGACATGCAAACAAATGATGACCCCGCAACCTGCACTGTGCAAGTTGTAGGATGCAAGATGCGGGTCGACTAAAAAAAACACACATAAAAATTCTCCCGCAATATCCCGCATATGTGGGATGCGGGTTTAAAAATGAAATATCAAAAAATAAAAGGTTTCCCGCATTCCACAACTTGCGAGTTGTGGGATGCGGGATGGAAAACGATCCAAACAAAAACCCAATATTACTACGTTAAAAACAAAGAAATTAAACATGGATTTCTTGGAAATTTGGCTAAGTTAATGAATCCCAAGAATCAAGAAATAAAAATATTATAGAAACCCTTTAATATTATGAAGAGTCTTACCAAGTAATTTTCATACATGTAATTGGGATCCTGTGTCAAATGACATGGGATATGTTCTACCTACAACAAATGGCGACTAGATGGAAGAACCAATTATCTTTGCAAAACAATAATCCTTTCCAATCAAACTGTCAGTGGGAAAATGATTAACTCTCATGAAATGTTAACATAAGAATGAAACCAACTAGGAACCTTTAAAATTATTGATGCAATCCCATCCATGGTCATTTAAAAATGATGCAATTCTGATTCAAATGTTATTAGAAGATAGGTTTATCTGAACTGAGGCTGACATAGGCATGTAGTTTAAAGTTGATCCTGAGATCAGACCTTTACCACTTTGGTTTTCCACACAAGGCCTTTTAAAGTATCATTTTTCTTCCCCCCCCCCTTTTTTTTAAGAATAGGCAAGATTGCATTGACACAGGACCAGTACCCCATGTTCTGGTAATCAGCACCATTCATAAACCTGACCTGGAAACTGAGCAAGCCAGCTCGGTAAGGAGACCTCTTGTCTTCCAGCTATCTGGTCGAAAGAAACTATCATGGCTTGGGAACCATTTGGTGATGGTTTCAGTCCAAGATCAAGCCCATGATCATAGTGAGGTTGGCCTTAGATAGGACCCCCTCTTCCTGTGTGCAATGATGCTTTCTTGTTTGGGGTTTGATGTAAAGTGTGCATTACAAGACACTTCCATGGCTTGGTGTTCATATGTAGGCAACGTTACTCACTGATGCTCTGCAAATCATGAATGAGCCGACCTGTGATAGGATCTCCCATCTTCCAAAGAACTTGAAGCCATCTCCCCATATTAAATGGCAAAGATGTCATTCCACTGAGCACCTATGAACCTAATGCGTTGGCTTGTGATGAGACCCCTCATCTTGTAATCCACATGATAAGATACATGGCCATGATTGAATCCCAAAGAGTAAGAATGAATAGGCTATGAAGATATGCCACAATTCCCTAATGAGACCTTATACATGATGAACCTTTTCTTCCACAACCATCGCCATGAGAGTAAATCATATAGAAGTCACTAACCTAGATGAGATGTCATCAATAAAAAAATGTTGTAAATATGGTTACCATTCAAATATAACAAAACCTCGATATGAGTTAGAAAAGATAAGAACTGATAGATCTGTTCCAGTTGAGAGTATTGAATACTGAGAAAACTAATTGCTCATTACTTCCAAGTGTGTAGATATTACCAAAATTACCAATATCAGGAAAACATTCAAAAAAAAAAAAATAACACACCAAACCTATTTACAAGGTTGAATCAACCTTTTTCAGACAAAGTACTTCTTGAGTAGAAAAACATTCATTGGGAAGGTGTCTTCGACCCCTTCCAGTGTTTGTAGTCGAACTATACTAGGACCAATCTTTTCTGTAACAATGAATGGTCCTAACCAAAGGCACTAAAACTTGGTGTATTCTTTGTTATCTTTGTGTTGTTTGTCCCATCTCAACGCTAAATCTCCCAATGAGAAGTCTCTATCAGAAGAAGACCTCTCATCGAACCATTTCTTAACCAATCGTTGATGTTTGTATAATTTATTCTTGGCTTTCTCTCTATCCTCTTCTAGTTTGAGCATAGAATCAGACCTTTGTTGTAATGGGGAAGAGTCACCCTCTTGGATGGATTGGGCCAACTGTAATGAATGAATGGTGAGATTGGGTGGCAGGACAGCTTCATTTCCATAAACAAGGTAATAAGGGGAGTTACCAAGGGCTGCCTTTGGGGTGATTCAATCTGCCCAAAGAGCATAGTAAATTTGGGTGTGCCAGTCTTTATAATGTGAAGTCACTGTCTTCTTGAGGATGTTTATCAAGTTTTTGTTTGAGGATTCCGTAATCCCATTTCCATGGGGGTAGTAATTAGAAAAAAACTTAAGCTTTATCCCATTTTCAAGGGTGTAGCTAGTCAAGTCAATGGACTAGAAATAGGAGGCATTATAAAAAAAAAGATACTCGGGGGTGCCAAACTTGGTGATTATCTGATTTTCTAGGAAGGAAACTACCTGGCTTGTGTTACACAATCTTAAAGGGATTGCTTCTACTCACCTTGTGAAATAGTCAGTGGCTGTTGAAATGTATTTGTGTTGTAATGAGGATATGGGGTTGAGGGGTCCGACGAAATCCAATCCCCACTACTAGAATGGGAATTGGACTGCTACTAGCTGCAAAGGGTAATTAGGTTTCTTAACTTTTCCAGTGCACTTCTGGCAAGGCTCACATTTTCTGACAAATGAATGGGCATCTCTAAACAGGGCAGGCCAATAGTATCCTACGTTGATAATTTTGTGATACATGGTATCACCTGAGAAGTATCCATCTATAGGTTCTGCATGAAATTGAAACAAGAAATCATTAGTCTGAGCTTTTTCCAGGCATCTGAGAAACACTCCATCATAATTATTTCTAAATAGAACATCATTGATAAGTTGATAAGGGGTCAATTTTAGCCTCAATGCTCTACGTTTTTTGGGATCTAGGGTTTCAAGAGAAAAAACATTATGAAGAAAGAATCTGAACTGATCATACAATTCAGATGCTGGAGTTTCAAGTGCATTAACAAAATATTTAGGAGTAGCTTCTTCTTGTTCCCAATCAACTTGCTGATTTTCAGGGTCGTTTGATTGGGAGGTGAGCCGACACAAACCTTGTCCTCTGACGATCTTCGCAGGCTTAATCTCCAGATCATATTCTTGAAGGGCGGTCATCCGGTGATCTCTCTTTTCTCTGAACTCTTTTTTGGACGAGGACATTGCGAGTTGCCGCATACAGGACAATCACCTTAGTCCTGGACTTCAAAAGCTAAGGCCTATAATGTTTTACCGATTTGTATACTGTGTAGGCATGTTTGTCAACCTGAGAGTAATTGAGTTCAGCACCTTTGAATGTCAAACTCATGAAAGAAATGGGGATTTCGATGTCTTCGTGATTTTTATGGATGAGGATAGCAGCATAAGAAAAGTCAGTAGCAAATGTATACAACATAAAATCTTTACTGAAATCTGGGGACATGAGAGTAGGTGCTTCTGCTATGGTTTTATGAATTTCAATAAATGCATTTTTCTGTACTTCAGAACACTTAAATGGTACATCCTTTTTTACCAAAAACTACAGGGGTTTAACTACTTGAGAAAAATTAGGAACAAATCTTTGAACAAAATTAATCTTACCCAAAAATGACTGCATTTCCTTATGAGAGAGAGTTAGGAAGGCCGGTCTTGTAGATTTCTTCGACGCATTTAGGATCAATGATCATACCTTCTTTTGAAACTACGAAACCCAACAACTTACCTTATGTTACTGCAAGGATGGACTTCTTGGGATTAAGGGAGATGCTGAATTTCCTACACCTTTCGAATACCTATTTTAGTGCAGAAAAATGATCCTGTTGTCTTTTAGAGTAAATGGTAACATCATCAAGGTACACAACAACATAATTGTGGATCAAACCCTTGAAATCTATGTACACATCTCTCTATAATGTGGCTCGTGTTTTTATTATTCCAAACGGCATTCATCTATATGCGAATGTTCCCCAAGGGGTCCTGAAAACAGTTTTCAGTTGATCGTTGGGTGCAACTAAGACTTGGTTGTAACCAGAAAAACCGTCTAGCAGTGAAAACATCTCTGATCTGGCTACCTTCTATAGGATCTGCTCCATTGGAGGAACAAGATAGTTGTCTTTTTCAGAGGCTCGATTCAGGTTCCTGAAGTCTACGTAGAGTCTGATTTCCCCAATTTTTTTACGAATAGGGACCAAGTTAGTGATCCATTGCGTATGTCAGGCGGGAAATATGATCCTATCCAAGAGTAGTTTGTCTATTTCTTTCTTAATAGAAGACTCTAGACTAGGGTGCATTTTCCTCAATTTATGCTGGTAGGGTTTCACATCAGGTTTCATGGGGATGTTATGATGCATGGCGGTAGTATCAAAGGTCCTAAGTTCATCGTATGTCCAGGAAAAAACGTCTTTATATTCCATATAGAGTTTGATAAAACTTATTCTTTTGTCATGGGGACAATGTATTCCAAGATTGATAAATCGGGGTTCATTCTCTGTTCCTAAGTTAACAGGGGTGTGATTCAAAGTCGAGCTTTGATTCTTGCAATTGATGGTTTCTTTGAATTTATCTTGTAAATCATAGAAATTCTCTAGACTGATGACAGATTTGGGGATGATGTTGGACGGATCAAATAGAGACTTCCCATGATCGACTTCATCAATAGCCATACCCTTGAAGGTATTTTGGGCTGACAGGAAGTCAAGTATTTGATGATCATCATCAAACACCTTCCAATTTGTGACATTGTCAGGTATTGAGGGTCTGTACATCAATTCGATAGAGAATGGTTGTGGAGGCAAGCCTTCAGGAGGGATCAGTCTAGATGTAGTGTTGGCTATCAAATCTACGTCAAAGTTCTGGGATCTAGGAACAGATCTAATATTAAATGATGAGAAGGAACTAGTCATATCCCTGATTAATATTTGATAGTTAACTAGGTGTGGATATAGACAATGTATCTAATTCCGTACCTGTTTCACAATGATTTCGGAGTCTCTCACACATTCAATTGCTTTAGCTCCCATATCAATAGCTTTCCTGAGTCCTTGGACTAAAGCCTCATACTCAGCCATGTTATTGGTACATTCAAATTCCAACCTGCATGCAATCATGGTTTTGATCCCTTTAGGATCAATAAGTACACATCCTACGCCTGCTCCTTCCTTTGACCTGGAGCCATCAAAAAACAAGGTCCAAACTATAGGATCAATTCTGAAATTGGTATTTACATTATATACATTATGAACAACAGTTCTAGAGAACGGAACAGATGTAAGATGAGTTACCTGAGAGTGTTTCTGCTCATTCTCTATTGGTGATACATCAATAGGTAAGTCTCCAAAGAAAGAGTCAAATGTGAAATTTTCAATTTGATTGTTAAAGAAGGAGACAGATTCATTGGAACCATCGAGATCAGTTACACTTTGTTTCATGAAAGGTCCTCTATCAAATTTGAGCTTATTAGGCTTCCCATTAAGAGGAAACCACAAATGAGACCAATCAGTAGCAAAGTAAGCTTTAAGTTTCTATGACCAATCTAGACTCAGCCACATATCATAGGTCTCTGGAATATCCGCAATCACAATATCTATTGTTTGATGAATTCGAGGATATGCAGATAGTCTGAGAATAACATTTCTCAGCCTCCCTACCACTTTAACCTTGAATCTATCTAATTGCACAATCTGAATAGGGAAGTTTTCATAGGTGGAATTAAGCTTCTTACACACAGAAAGGGGCATAACATTGGATGAAGCACCTGGGTCTACCATACAGTTATGCACATTCCTGTTAAAGATCTCAAAGGTAAGTAAAAATGGAGGAGTACCCTTACATCCAGGCTTAGGATGGTTTGGACGGGAAGTAGAGTCAATGTTATTATTCTGAGCTTCTCGGGTTGCTTTATAATCATGCTTTTAGGTAAGGAATCCCTATGGAAGGGATTTTGAGAAGGTCAAATAAGGATATGTTTTCTTTGACTCTCTTAAGATCCTTTACCAAGTTGTATTCTGGCTCAAGAATGAGGGTGTCCTTCTGAGTTTGAGATTTACCTTTGCTAAGGGTCTGTGTTCAAGGATATGACTCTTGAGGAGGTGGCCCTTTAGACTTGGTATTATGTGTGTGCTAGAGATTAAAAACTGCATCGGTTTTTTCTTCTTCTTCTTCTTCTTTTGAAAAGAAGCTCACTGAGCTAACCTACTGGTCATCCTCCTCTTCTTCTTGGGGAGGTTGTGATTCTTAAGTGGACCGATCTTCAAAGGTTTCTGGGGTGTCTAGTGTTCCTGCAGCTAATGCTTTCAAGATAGAGAAGATCTCTTCTAAGGTGAACCCCTCGCTAGGATTTGGAGGTGGTGGATTATGAGGAGGTTGATTTGACCTCCTAAAAGGTGGCCTATTGAATCCTCTATTATTTGATTGATTTTCATTGTTTGTATTTTTGAGATCTACCATCTCGTTAGACATCCTTTGAAGGATCTTCTTCACTTCACTCATAGTGAACAGATCTTGGCTGGTAGCAGCAGGTTTAAGGGAACTGTCACTTTTTGTACATGAGGTAGATGCTTGTTCGGATGTAGATTCAGGGTTGTCTTTGAGACAGAACATAACTCTTTTGACCTGAATGGATTCAAAGAAATCATCTTACAAGGAATATTTATGGGCCCTTTTGATCCACATGGCTATTTTGGTTGGGAGACCATTTAATATAGTAGGCTACCAGTAATTCCTCAACATGAAGTACTGTATTCAGGATCCTATTCTTTAAATATGAAAACTGGTGAGTCTTTGACTCTTTCTTTACCCTTATTTTTCATGGAAGAGAGCTCTATTACTAATTCCTTTGGGGTTTTGTCATCCACAAACTTTTGAGTGAAGAGTTTGAAAAACACATCCCATGATGGGATGGAGCTAGATTCTAAGGCAAAGTACCACGTATAAGCCTTTCCCTCAAATGTGTAAGGGAACAATCTGCAAACCATGTCTTCATGGATAACATTTCTAAGTCTAATGGCTTGCATGAAGGATTTTATGTGGTCTTCCACAGGAATCTTATCATGTGGATTAATTTTTGGAAGCCACTTCTCAAGATTTTTAGGAAATCTATGCTAATCATCTAAAACAGATATGGAATCCCCATCTAACCATGGCCTGTTAGGTCATTCGTCATCCATATGGATAGATTCTGGTGAGGATCTTGAAGATTCAAAATCTGGCAATTCGTCAGATGAATATGAAGAAGAGGGAGGAGATGGGGGTGGCCCTCCTGCTCGGATGTTATGTCAAGGAGTTGCTAACTATGGAAACAAGGAACCTAGATCTAACCTAGGAGTGGATGGCTCAATGAAAAGGTCGCGATGTCTTTCAGTGTTTTGATCACCTGGGCTTGGATTGTCTTAATTATTGAGTTGAGGTGAATCCTGAGTAGGATGATATTCAACGAATTTTCTTCTAAACTCAGTAACTTTGTGGGAATTACCCTTCAATAGTTGTTCAACTATGATGGGCCCTAGGATTGGCGATACGAGAATACATCTGTTTGACGGGGTAGCCTGTTCTTATCTAGCGGTAATTGGAACAGTGTCTGAAACTTGAACTACTTGTTCCCCTGAGGTAGACGCACTAGTGCAACTATGAGTAATGATTGGATCTCTTACTGGAGGAGGTGTATGATTATTTCGTTTAGGGATGATGTTTCGGCCCCCCTTCTAGCACCATTTGTTTAATCCCCAACTGTGTATGTGGCTGATTAGGGTGTTTAAGGATTACAACACAGAGAGAAAACCCAGCCAAAGGCTTCAAACAATCTCATGCAGGTATTGTTCTATCCTCAAGCTATTTGGTATGGTAATCCCCCACGGATCCTTATGTAGCCTTTGCTGGCTAATGGCTGGATTTGATCCAAAAGGGGATCTATTTTTTAGAATGGAAAACAAAGAGTTGAGAAACAGAAAAGGAAACATAAACCTAACTAGGAAAAAGAAACTAATCTAAATCTAAACTACTTCAAAAGGTGTTGGATGATTGACAGGTTGTCTTGAGCTGTGTGTAGAACAGACAATTCATCACATTGACAGAAATGTAAATAGAATGAAACTGTACTTACTGAGATTACAAATTGTTTAATGAAAATTAAATAACAGTAAATCAGAGTTAAACCATTCAATATAACCTGCAGGTGCTCAAGTTAGTTGAAAAACCAACTTATAAGCTATAAAACTCTTATTGCTAAAGCATTTGTAGAAATGGATAAAGATAGTTCATCAAAGAAATTTCATGAATTTTGATTAATGTATTAATAATTAACAAAGATAAATCAGAGTTAAATTAACACATTAACCAATTGCAAATGAACCATAGTACTATCTGATCATTTGAAATAAGAAAACTGAAACTGTCAAATAAATTTGATAGATCAAGTACAAAAGATAAAAATTACAACACTGTATTATATTTAGAATTCTCTGTAACAAATTACATAAAAGACCTTAGCAAAAGCTGAAGTGTTGTTCGATCTCTTGTATCAGTCTCCCTCCCAAAAGTCAAAAGTTCAAGAGCCCTTGATCCCTAGGAGATCATTTACTTAAATAATTATTACAAACAATAGAATTTCCCCCTAAAGGGGATCCAAAAACTAAACAAGGCTAATATCCTAGGAAATATTTCCAGAATCTCCAAATTCATAGCAGCTCCTCGATATCAGGATAAGTGGCTGATTATATGCCTAATTGAGCATTACATTTATAATCCTTGACCTCATTCTTAGCAACTTGTGCCAAATTCGAATGTAGACATGGATCTTGCTTTGCACTACGAATGGTTGTTTGATTAACTTCTCCATATCATGTATGCTGATGTGGTACAATTCCTTGATTTTATCCTCCTGTTCATCCCTTCATTTCTCAACCTGCTCGATCATCAGTCCAGGTGGACATGCCTTCTCAATAAGCGTCATGGTAGGAAAGAATAAGTCAGTCATGATATAAACAATTACATACCATCTTCTGCCACATATAGCCTGATCTTTCTTTATGGCATCAGCCACTGTATCATCCAAGTATTCCCATGCTCTCAGAATAGTTCTATCTCTTTTAAACTGAAAAGGGTGAGAAGAGTGATATTATCAGGCCTCTCCTTCATGTACCTCTTCCAATCAACGACTTCATCATAAGCTTTTGAGTCCTGCTGTCTTTTCTCAATCAGGTCCTCCAAAACTGCAAACATATTATCAAAAACATTATGAGTTTCAAATATATCAGCAAGAGTTCCAAACAATTGACATACCAAATCAAAATGTTCCCTATTAGTTCTTATATCAAGCTCCTTAAACTCTTCTTGGGAAAACCTGCAAAAATGAAGATGAAGCTACACTTGCAGTTGCATCTTCATTTTGCCTCTCTAATGCTGCAACCTTTTGAACCAGAGTAGCATTATCATTCTTTTCTTTCTGCAACTCTTCACTGAGAGAAACATTCTTCAGTTGGAGGTCATCATGTTTATCCTCATGTTGTTTCTTGAGTTTCTCTAGTGCTTCTTTCAAACTGATAATTTCTTCCTTTTGCTTATCAAACTCTCTGTTTAGAGAGTTGATAGCATCCATATTGGCACCTGTGAATGCTCCTAGAATAGAAGTTGCATCTGTAGCATAAGCTTGTGGATCACTCAATTGTGGTGTCCATAAAACTTCATTCACCATTGACATAGCCATATCGGTTTGATCTCTTCCCCTCTTCTTGCCCCGTCTTACCATAGATTTCTCAGCTTTACTATATCAATATTCACCCAAACATACCACAAAGTATTCATTAAACTCATCCCTGACCTCATCAATAGGAGGTATGATTAGGCCTGTGGATATCAAAGATGAATTATGAGTTTTGGTTTGAGAGGTAATAGGCATAGTGATAAAAGAGGTGGCAGGGAAGGAAGTAACATTCTGAGCAAGATTCACTTCAGAAGCTGAAGAAATGTCTTGAACAAAAGATTACACAGAAGGAAATTGCACAGTAGTAGCTTTAAGAAATGATGATGGTGATACTATTTCAATTTTCTCAGACATAGGGGATGAAACTGAACTAATTGAAGGAATATCCAAAGGGGTTTTTAAAACTGGAGTCTCAACATATGAGGGAATAGGTTCAACCTGAGGAGAAGGTGTGATTGACTCAGGAAGACAAGTGGCATTACGGTAGAGCTCTGTCATAAAAGGTGTCACAACAGAATCATTAGAAAATGATGACAAAGCCATTATTGAAGAAAGAAGTATCACTGAAGAAGAGGGAGCGGACTGACATAAAGGTTGAGATTGAGGGACAGTGAATGAAGTATTACCATTACTACCATTGGTGAGATTTTGAAAATCATTATCAGTCTCAACAGCAATAGGCACAGGAGAAATTTTGTCCTCCTCCTCCTCCTCATGAGTCAATTCAATGGTAGAAGCAGGAGCAGATGAGATTAATGATTGTATCCATTTGAGAGGCTCTTGTTTGATATGTGCTAGTATAGATTGAATATTATCATTCACATTAGTCACTTGAGCATCTTCAATTGGGTGAGAGGTTGCAATTTCCAGAGTATTTCATGTTGAAGTCAATTTGTTCATCCTCTGCTTTATTTGCTCTGAAGTCTACAAATAATCTCTAACCTCCTGTTCCACATATACCTGGGGATTTTCTCCCATGGGATATTTCCCTTTATCTATGTCTGAGCTGGTTCCCATAGATGGATTTTTGGATACTAGAACTTCTTTTGTTGCAGCTCGGGCTTCTTTTTCTTCCTTGTCTTTTGCTATCCTTTCCAGAATGTCCAACTCCATAGATCTGTAATGTTTTACCTTGTCTCTGATCTCCTTTTGATACTACAGGATATGGATTTGTTCTTATTTTCTCTTATCCATTTCCAGGACTTCATAAAATGTATCTACTCCCAGATAAATGAAATCATCCGGAGTTTCTTCATGAACATAACCTATTTTGAAATGATTCTCCCCCAGGTGTAAATCAACAATCCCTTTACAGTCATGTTGTCTTTTTCTTGCAAAACCAAGTTTAAGTGACATGATATGGTCACTCAGCACCGATGCCAAAGTAGAAGAGGGAACACTCAAAGATCCAAGTGTAATAGGAAACCAGGGTCAAACGTTTCTCTTTGGTGCAGCACATTTCTTGTAGATTCCCTCTGTAACTGTCTGAAATGAGATCTCTTCCAAGACCAACCTGTCTTAAACAACCTTAGGCAACATTTGAGCTATGTTTCTTCCATAAAACCTGATGTAGGTGAAATATTCACCCACATACCAGTCTCCCATAGTGGCTATGATATCTTTTGCTTCCGGTGAGAACGCAGGGGCTTCTTTATTGAAAATAAAAAAAAATACTCCCTGCCAAGAAAACTTTCACATATATCATAGAAATGAGTCACATAGTTACTATCCCAGAGTTAAGAATGGTAAATATGTAGAGGCGAGGCCAGCAATTCCCAACTCCATCCCAAATTAGGGTAACGAAAATCAACACAGAAGATGTCTACAATGAAGGCGGTGAGATAAAAATTGGGCTTTTTCTTAGTAGTGGCTTTCTGGAACTCTTGAATAGCATTTTTAAGTTCCAGTGACATAATTGAGGCCCAAGGGAAAGATTCACCTATGGTAATAATGTGATGAGCTATGGGAACCCATTCCTCTTTGAAGAAAGAACAATTGGGAAGGCCATAAATCCTGCACAACATGGCAGCTAACAGGGAATAAGGCTCTTTGAACCACTTGATGAGGTATAATTCATCTTTCCTCTTGGAAAATTTGCGGGTTTTTGTCATCCAGGATTTGAGCATCTAGTTGAAATTGAATTTGGATTTGGCAGTGTTAACAAAATCTGCATCTAGGAGCTGGGTATAAGGTTTAAGAGCATAAACCTTGACAAAAGTTTCTAAGTGGAAATTGGCTAGCTAAGACCCGGTACTGGTATTGAAAGAATGATCTTTCACATTGGCGTGGTCAATAATCCATCGCATAACATCGTTATAAGTAGGATGGATGGTATGGCAAGAATCATATGCAAGCCATAATCTCTAATTCTCTCATAAACCGTTTGGTCACTCTAGAAATCTGAGAGGTCATTGTTATCAAAAATTGAGTAAACCATGGACCAGTCTAAATGATAAGTTTCAATGACATGGCTTCTAGTATCAGAAAAGACACCGAAGTTTGGGTCTTTGGTGAACATATCCTTTTGGATGTTTTTACTCCTAGTAATTCTGGGGGTTTTGGATGTCGCCATGTGTCATTTTTGAATATTTATACTAGAAGTTAAAAATGAATTATACAGTAAGCACGGTAATCAATTCAAAATGCGAGACAACAACCTGGTAACCAACCTGAAACTACAGTAATCACTGTTGGATTCGCGTGGTAAAATCTGGAGGTAAAATCACATAGCAGAGCGAATTACAGCAATAAAAAAAGTGAAAAATCGTAAATCAAACTATCATATTTATTATTCCTGAGAAATAATACAGACCGTCAGATGAGGGTAAAAGAAAAAGAACGGTCAAGATCAGCTTTTTGGGATGTGGGATCAAAAACAAAATTGCAAGTTTATTAATTGTTTCACAACCCGCATTCCGCAACTTGCAGGTTGCAGGATGCAGGTATGCAAAATAGAAAAAAATTATTCAATTGTCTCAGCACCCCACATTTTGCATCTTGCAAGATGCGGGATGCAAGTCGATTAAAAACAAACAAACATAAAAATTCTCTCGCATCCCGCATTTGCGGGATGTGGTTTGTGGGTTTAAAAATGAAATATCAAAAAATAAAAAGGTTTCCCGCATTCCACAACTTGTGGGTTGTGGGATGCGGGATGGAAAATGATCCAAACAAAAACCCAATATTATTGTGTTAAAAACAAAGAAATTAAACATGGATTTCTTGGAAAATTGGCTAAGTTAATGAATCCCAAGAGTCAAGAAATACAAATCTTATGGAAACCCTTTAAGATTATGAGGAGTCTTACCAAGTAATATCCATACATGTAATCGGGCTCCCGTGTCAAATGACATGGGATTTTTTGTACCTACAACAACACCCTTTGGCATGCTACTTGGGCACATCATATGCAAAGAAGGTCTATTGGTAGATCTGGCGAAGATTGCACTGATCCTCAGTTTACCACCGTTGACAAATGTAAAGATGCTCCAGGAAACACTAGGACATATAGGCTACTATCGCAAGTTTATCAGAGGATACACTGCGATTATTGCTCCCATGGAAAAGTTGTTAAAGAAAGACATTGCATTTGAATGGACTCGAGAATGTCAAGGAAGCTTCGACACCCTGAAGGCCAAGATGGCCTCTGTACCAATACTAGTTTTTCCTGATTGGAATAAAGAATTCCATGTGCATGTTGATGCCTCTTCTACTGCGCTGGGGTTTTTCTTGCGCAGCCAGGAAAAGGCAACTTGGATCATCCAATAGCATATGCCAGTAGACGTTATCATTTGTTGAACAAAATTATACCACGATAGAAAGGGAAGGCCCGATATGCTCTGCAAAATTTCAGGCACTATTTGTTGGGAGGACATTTCAAGATGTTCACTGATCATTCTACTTCACAATACCTAGTCAATAATCCTTTGTTGGGGGGGTGAATCTATAGGTGGTTACTTTTGTTCCAATAATTTGATTTTGAAATAGTGGTAAAGCTAGGATGGTCGAATGCTAGCTTGGATCATCCGTCACATGTTGATAATGGTGAAGAACCAACCAATATTGATGATGACTTTCCAGATGTGCAATTGTTACAGATTGACATCACAGATGATCACTATGCACCAATTATTCAGTTTTTGTCTACTGGTGTTACCCCAGCAGACATGTCGACTAGCCAAAAGAAGTAGTTGGTCGTAAAAGCCTCTGATTTTCAACTAATTGCTACACAGTTATATAAACTTGGACCAGATGAAATATTGCGATGGTGCATCTTGTTAGAATAATCAACCCATAGTTTACCCACTTAGACATTAATTCATTTATTTTTGTCTTATTTTCCTAGTTCATGTGTCCTACCTTGTGCAAGTTGCTATTTGCCTATCCATAGAGGTCAAACTTGCCACATTTGACTCATGTAGCGCATGGGAGAGCTAAAGGAATCAATTCTGCTTTATTCCTGGCCTCTTAGGCACCCTTCTGCTTTTTCTGCTTTATTGCCTGCTTTTTCAGTGTTTTAAGGCAAAAAGAAAAGCTAGACTAGGTGAGGTTGACTTGTTTTTTGTCCTACACATCCTCCTCTCTTTTCTCCATGAAAAAGCATGTATGAGCTTCCATTCCACCACTCTTTATCTTGCCTATTCATTTTTTCCAATTCGTGAGCTCCATGACAGATTTGGGATCAACTTTTTACACATAGGGGGGATTTGCTTATTTTTGGTAAGCCGGCTTTATGCTAGATTTGGATGCCTCCTCATGCATTTGATTCCTTGATGTATTCTATTTATTCATCAGACTATGTTATTACAGGGTTGGTTATTGTACACTCAGTTAATACAATTTAGTGTTACAGCTCCATATTCAGTCTCTTTTGTGAGCAATTTTGCATGATCAATTGATAATGTTTGTGAGTAAAATTAATCTATTGCTGGCCTTAATTTCCACATGGTATCAGAGCCATTGTAGGTTGTTTCTCTCCTTCAAAAATTGTTTTGCAGGTTCGACATCAAAGACTGGGAGCCTTCTACTGACAGTCGGGACAGATTTTCTAGAGCTATGGATCAATCACAGAAAACTATCTTGACTCCCTTCAATTTATTTGAATGGAAAGCAGAGATGGAGATACTGTTGAGAGTGAAAGGACTCTACAGGGTGACTATGGCAACAGAAGCAGAGCCCAATGCATCTGTAGAGAAGATAAAATGGAACAACGGGAGGGATGAGGCTTATGGCCTCCTGTGCCCGAGTATTTCCAGAGACCTCCTTTTCCATCTCGATGGATTGACATCACCGAATGAAGTATGGGAGAAGCTTGCTGATATTTTTGGAAAGACAGATGAGATGAGGGGACATCAAATCGAGAATGAGCTGTTTTCTCTGAGTCCAACAAGCTTTGAATCCCTGCAGATATATTTCTCCAAGTTCAAAGCACTAGTTTTGCAGCTGAAACAGTGTGGTATTGAAAAGAAAGATGATCAGCTCGTACTGGCCATCCTCTCGCAGATGGGCCCTAATTATTCAGTGTTTGTTTCGACCTTCTATGCCACAAAACTGACAGCTCGAACCTGGAAGATGCCTAGCCTTGCAGATTTCATGGAATCTCTCACACAAGAATAGGACAAGCTGGTGATGATGGGCACCATCAAACCATCCAAAGATCAAGCTTTGATTGCTGGAGATTTGAGGGTGGATTCAAAAAGCAAAAAGAAAGCTAAAAAGCCACCTAAGCAAAAGAGAGACAAGAAACAGTCTCCGGAGGATCAACAAGGTCCCAAGAAGAATAACCAGAAGAAGAAGAACAAAGGTGAAATGAACAAGTGCGCATACTACAATAAGGGCAATCACTCTGAAAGCTCTTGTATGAAAAAGCAGATAGACATGCTGACCAATCTCCTGGAGAAGAATGGCATCTCCCTTCCAGAAAGCTCAAAGAAGAGAGAAGGAGGATCAAGTTCATATGACAGAGAGAGAGTTCATGCTCTAGTTGCTGGCACATCAAGCTCACCCAGTTTTATCATTGATTTTGGAGCTTCAAGACACATGGTTTCAACTAAGAAGGCCTTCTCCTCACTGGATATGTCGAAAGGACCATCTATTGTACTGGGAGATGACTCTCTCACTGAATGTAAAG